>BMAT01009707.1:463371-482922 GCA_019649035.1 Elysia marginata | reverse complement strand
GAAGAAGAAAAAGAAGGAGGAGGAGGAGAAGAAGAAGAAGAAGAAGCAGAAAAAAATAGGAAGAAGAAGAAAAATAAGAATAATAATAAGAAGCAGATGATGATGATAATGATGATTATTCCCAATCACATTGTTGATCTGGTTAAACGCGTTACTCTAGGTATCTGTGAAGTTAAAAAAACGACATTATTTAGAAACTCGACACCTCGTAGATTTCTTGGAACCAGCTGATAGCGCGTCATGAGGTCAGGTTTTGTTGTTTTTTTTTGTTTTGTTGTTGTTTTGCCTCTTAACTTTCCGCAATGCAAGGCCCTACTTCATTGTCAGGATCAGATAATAGCTCTCCCCTACCAGCCGCCTCCTCTCCCTCAATCTCTCTCTCTCTCTCTCTCTCTCTCTCTAAATACTAAAGCAGAATTCGCAGCATTTGGAGTATATCTAACTAAAGCAGAATTCGCAGCATTTGGAGTATATCTATAAAGTAGATAAGGATCCAAAAAGGATGCATGTGAATCTGTACGATCTAAATAAAGGGTTATAAAAAGCAGATTCGCAACCTATCACTCCTTGAAACAAGGAGAAAAAAACAATAAAACCTAAGTTTGCACATAAATACGTTTCGGCTTTATTTTACTGCCTTCTTCAGAATGAAATACATAACACAAGAAGAAGAAGAAAAATACAGCCGAAACGTATCTACGTATACACTTAGGTTGTATTGGTTTTTTTTCTTGTTTCAAGGAGTGATAGGTTGTGAATCTGCTTTTTTATAACTCTCTCTCTCTCTCTCTCTCTCTCTCTCTCTCTCTCTCTCTCTCTCTGTGTGTGTGTGTGTACTTTCCTTTCTCCAATCTCTCTCCCTTTCTCTGCTTCCCTTTCCCCATTCTCTCTCTCTCTCTTTCTCCTCCCCCCTCTCTCTTTCATTATCTCCCTACCTCTCTTTCTTTTTCTATTTCATCTCGTTGGTTGCCTGCCTAGTGACCTCTTTCCATCTCGAGATCGCCATTCAGTTATACTTGTCTATTTTTTTTTTATTCGTCCATGAGACCTTCTTGCTCTTTGGCCTGCTCATTTCCAATTTTATGTCTCTGCAAATTTGACCACAGCTTTCAGTCTTGTTTGTTTCCAGATTTCTCTACCTTGAATTGGGGCTTTCATAATTATATGAATTTTTACTTTGTTTTCTTCTTTCCCATCGCTCCTTGGACAAATCTTAGGTTGTTGACAAGGTTCTTGGCGAAAGTGCATGATTAGCCACCATAATTATGTCGAAGTTGGTAGAATGCACTAATCACATACTCTTTTTTTTATTATTATTTTCAAACAGCAGTTATTAGCATTGTCGCTGGTATATCTCACAGAAAGGCTAGAGTGACACACACGTTCCGCTCTTTACTACTGCTTTTTTTATTATATGTTTTTCAAAGCAACTTCCAGCTCGCTGGACATAAAGAAAGGCAACTAATATAACGTGATACAAACATTTTGAAACACACCGTGCCAAAATCAGTAAGCTAAATACAGTGTATAGAAGTACTCCCTTAAACTTTGCCCGTGACTATAAAAGGCAATATATTCTGTGAAAACAATAATGCAGATAATGTTTTTTTTTTATTTACGACTGAACAATAAAAAAGTTTATTGATTTTATAATGGTTCCATTTCAGACAAGTTAGACCATTGAAGAGACACAGAGCTAAGGTTGTCTTAAACAAAACAAAACAAAACAAAAATTGAATAGCTGGAAAGGGGGGAGGGGGTTTGTAGAAGTAGGCCCTTAACAATTTATTTTTGGGCGGAGACAGGAAGAACTTTTTAAGGATCGGAACAAACCTCCCGTAACCAAAGCGGAACACTCTACAAATTCAACGGCTGCAGAGCGTGACTTTATGCTAGTAAATACCTCTATTTTTATCAATGAAACGAAACTTCCGGTATTGTTTTCGGTTGGTTTAATTTGGGTCAGCCACATTAATTTAGTGTTGAAATGATACAAGACGTGTTAAGGAAACGTAGCTGAGGTGTTTTTTTTCGTATTTATGTAGGTGGTCTATGTTTGTATAAAATATGAATAGTTGGGGAACGCTGAAGTCACTGGAACAGATGGATATCTCAAAAGAAAAGAGAATTTTTGTTGACAGATCAACCAACACCGGAACTAATCATAGCAAGTACAAGGAGCCATGGCATATAAAAATCGTATGAAGTTTTAAACTGACTGAATTATCTAGAATAGCGTATGTCTGGCTGTCGATATAAAATTTTATACATCATTCTTACATTTGTATTTCAGTTTTCTAATTTTAAGATAATTTTTAAATAGCTTTAGTTACATAGTTTTACCCTTATTATTTTTCACGTACAGATTGAAACAGAATTATGCATACGTAATTTTTTTAGCAATTATAATAATGTAAGTAATTCTTTTTGCCTACTCTTAGGTAAATAAGTCTACTCTTTAACTTTTTTCTATATATGTATATACATTTGAGATATGTCAAACTGCTATGATTTTTATACGTGTGTTGAACAATAATAATAAAAAAATTTATGTACATATATATGTTTATTGCGATGGTGTATATCTGAATGTCGCATATTGCAATCAATAAAGTTTTATCTTATGTTATAATATTGGGCTGTCAAGATGCCTAAATGCACGCGGAAGTGTGAGTAGAATTCTTTTGTGCAATGATTCAATGTGAGTCTAATGTCTTAAAATTGACCACTTGCGCCAATGAGCTTTGCCTTACATCTAACTTCCCAGCGCGTTTCAGTATCTTGTTAGGATGCTATGGCAGTATTAGGTGTAGGTCTTTCTTCTATTGATCAATAGATTCCATTTTCTGCGCTTGTAAACAAATACAATTCTTCTGCATAAGGAGGTCACAATTTACACTTTTCTGAACTTTTTTTTCAAAATGGTAGGCGGAAGATTAAAAAAGTAAACAAAAAAGTTTCGCCCGCTTCGATTGGTGGATTCTATAGAGCTTAGGCAGAATCTAGATCTAAAATGTAGATTAAGAGTCTAAAACTTGGTTTACATCTAAAAATCAATTTAGTTAATTTAGAGCTAGATAAAGAACATATAGGCCTGGATGGTTTCTTTCAGAAACTACGAAAAAGATCTGAATAGCACAGACATGATATTCATAATCAGTTTAATATTGCACTTAAGTTAAACTTTCGGTTTCTTATCTTTTAGACTTTTTTACTAGACAAGACTATGACTAGCTGATTTTCTAAACCCAAATGCACGAAAAAAAAGCAATCAAACAAGACAAAGGTGGGTAAACCTTATCACAAAATTATCAATTGCAAGAATTAGGGTAAAGTGAAAGGTAATTTTAAAAAATGTTTTAAAAATTAAAACAAAAAATATCGTACACAGTTGATGAAACAAAGTTTTAGCATGTAAGTGTTTACGTTATATCTTGCATACCTCACTTTAAGAACTGGAGAAAAAGTTGTAATGTCCAATTTTTACTTTTAGGTTCGAAGAAAGTTTGCCTTGACCTCATATAAATTTGAACACCAACTACACACTACCTCACTTGATGGTCCACATAGAGTGAAATAAGAAAACCCATTTCAACTCATTAACATTCTATAATGTTTAAAAAAAAAACGAAGTGCCTTTTACCCTAGATTGTAAGTTTTCGTCTATTTCTGCCGCGGGTAGACCTACGGCACACAACCAAAAAAAAAAAAAAACATTTTCAATTTCACACAAACAAAAACACATAAAAATGGAGTAATTCTTAAAGTATTTATTAACATAAAATTTTCCACATTGGTCATTAACATATTACAGTAAAAACAAAAATCAGATGAATGTAACTGTTTTTTGTTTTTTTTTTTGCTCTTCACTATGTACACATATATATATATATATCGAAAACAAGGGAAGGATTAAGTGAAAGCAGATAATGTTATAGAAAAAGGGAAAAAAAAGAGGGTGCTTGTTAGGAAAGTATGAGACTTGTGCTCGAATCAGAGGAGATGAAACGAGAGAGTAATTAGCGGGATATCACTCAGTAGGAATACAAAAAGACAAGGAAGTTATTAGGTGAAAAACCAGGTGAGGACAGCGATTCAACTTCTGATCTAGAGAGATAAAAGTATGCAATAGCCTAATCAAAACAGTTAAGGTGCTAAAGAGTCGCTTTTATATATTTAAACATGATTTCAGCTGAAGAACAGTACGTAATGAATTTTTTGCTCGAATACTAATGTGGGATGATCTTTTTAATAAAAGACGTAAGGTTGACGTGGGATCTATTAATAAATTTTTTCCGCTTATTGTTCTTTGATGAGTTTAACGTCTCCTAATCTTCTCCAGGATGCTTATTCAGACCTTTCGCTTATTCAACGTTCCTGTGCAAATAGACCGTAAAGTGGGCCTGTTTCGAAACAGTTTATCTCGTTTGTTAATATAAAAAAACCAATGTTATTATTTAGACATTACACGATTCTCCAAAGAGGAAAAGAGCTAATTAACAAAAATTCTTTCGAAGTCGTTTAATTCTTTATTTAGTAAATGTGTCCTTTTCTTATCTCCCATTGTCTCGCATTCAATAAGAAGCAACAACAAAAAGGGCTTGACGTGAAGCTAACTCGATTGCTCGAAATTTGCGTGTGTGTGTGTGTGTTTGTTTCTCGGAGTCTTGGGAAATATTTTCACAGATTCAGGCTAAAAGCATTTCAAAAGGATGGATAGTAGCTAAGCTAGAACAACAACGATTTTTACCATGCTCATTATTACTAGGTTTATCAACCTATTATGTTCACTACTACCATGTTTAAATACTATGTTTACAGTACTATGTTTACACCTTACACTCCTACAAGGACTTAAAGATAAGAAAAGAAGAATTTGTTAGCCAAACCTAGAACAAAATTGAAAACCTACGGGGACAGAGCTTTTACTTTCCAGGGCCCAGATGTTTGGAACCGTCTACCCTTATCAGTCCAACAGCCCGAATCATTTTTAGGGACCCTCAATTTACAACTTTTCTTGTCATGTTTTCTTGTATTTGATTTTATCCATCTTTTTTCTTAAAATGATTTTTTTTTCAATTTCCAATTGTCTACGTTATCCATGTTTTTGAAAACTTGTATGAAAGAAACTGTGTAGCTTTTATTTTGTCAAGCGCTTTGAGACTTTAAATCATTGTAAAAAGCGCTATATAAATTTAGATATTATTATTATTACTTAAAAATTACTGTTGCTACTGCTGCTGCTCTATCACGAAATTTTCTTAAAGAGCTGGACGGACCAGCTGTTGCAATCGCCAGCGCGAAGGTTTCTGCTTTCCATTTGTATCCAATATAAAAAAAAATAATGTGCATATTGGCCGGGCGCTGCAGATTCGAAAAATGGCTTTAAATTACGCTAACTTTATGTCGACAATTAATCACGACAGGGCCATGCAACACAATATGATGATTTTAAGGTTAAATCGTAGAATCATTGTTTTTCCAAAGGTTCTCATATTATGCTACTAGTAAAATACCTGCAAATTTCGCGGTTTTAAATTTAAGCAAAGATAATGGAATTGGTTTAATTGTAAGTGAAAACGCGACACCCATTTTATTTGGACTGGTTGCGGAAAAACGAGAGTCGCCGAGCCCACTCAAAAGACCCTTCTGAAGACATACTTATTTAAAAACTGAACCATTATGAGACATTTTTTAGGAACCCTAAATTTACAGTTTTTCTTGTCCATGTTTTATTGTATTTGATCTTATCTATCTTTTTTCTTAAAATGATTTTTTTTTCAATTTCCAATTGTCTCCGTTATCCATGTTTTTGAAAACTTGTATGAAAGAAGCTGTGTAGCTTTTATTTTGTCAAGCGCTTTGAGACTTTAAATCATTGTAAAAAGTGCTATATAAATTTAGATATTATTATTATTACTACTAATATTACTGTTGCTACTGCTGCTGCTCTATCACGAAATTTTCTTAAAGAGATGGACGGACCAGCCGTTGCAATCGCCAGCGCGAAGGTTTCTGCTTTCCATTTGTATCCAATATAAAAAAATAATGTGCATATTGGTCGGGCGCTGCAGATTCGAAAAATGGCTTTAAAAAATTACGCTGACTTTATGTCGATAGTTAATCACGACAGGGCCATGCAACACAATATATAATTATGATGATTTTAAGGTTAAATCGTAGAATCGTTGTTTTTCTAAAGGCTCTCATATTATGCTACGAGTAAAATACCTGCAAATTTCGCGGTTTTAAGCAAAGATAATGGAACTGGTTTAATTGTAGGTGAAAACACGATATCCAATTTATTTAGACTGGTTGCGGAAAAAGCGATCCTTATAAGTTATATGAGAGTCGCCGACCCCACTCAAAAGACCCTTCCACAGTCCATGTTGTTCCTCTAAATGAACAAGAACACATGATTAGCCGTTAATAAAAAGAAAATACATTAAACTATATAACTGAGTTTTGAAAAACCAGCGCTTGTTTTGGGGAATAAACAGAAATCGGGGAGTGTTGGGATCGAGCCCCTCACGTTCAATACATGACTGTGCTCAAATATCAAAGGGGGAACAGGCCTTCACGCCTTGGCAAACAATGAAAAAAAAAAGCCATTCGCCTGATCTGCTGCTTTGGTTGGATTGGAATAGCTTTTCCTCGAAATAGGGGAATTATTTCAATAGAGCCCACATTACTCTTTTTTTTTTTTTAAACTTTCACTGCCTGCCTAACCTACTCCAGCGAAGCCAACGCAACTGGAGCAGTGTCAGACAAGTGATTTCGGAATGACAACTTTTTTTTCTTCAATTTTATGCAAATCTTCCTTTCCTTCACACCCTCTCATTTTCGTTTGTGAAGAAAGGAGGGGGCGGCTTTAGACCTACCCAGAAGTTAATTTGGTACCACACGGCAAAGACCAGTTCACCCCAGTTCTATTCAAAAAGTCGTCAAGCTCTAATAAACAGGTTACTTTTTACCAACAAGAATTGCCGTAGCTGGATCTTTTAAAAAAACACATTCAACGGCTACTAGGTCTTTAGATCTACTTGTCAATGGTATGATTTAGGCCCTTCTTAGTGTAGGTCTATAAGTTCTGTGTCTGGGCTTTTATCACTATCAGTCAGAGATTTGCATGCTGGTAAACACGGGCCACTGAGCTTAAAAGAATCAACATTTATTTATTTTCTTGGATCCATGTACATGTATGTACATACAGTAGATGTACTCATGGTGTTCGCAAGATGCTTCACGTACCAGCGAAACTGCACATTCTTCTGTAATGAGAGGGATATATCTATCTATAGTATCTATTTATCTAGCATTGCACGGAGTGGGTACATGTGGTTCTCTTTTAGGCCCCACCTTGAATTTAGCGCAATGTACAGGGTGCGTAACTTTTATGAAGCGCCACCTTTCTGGGCGAGGCTTCAAACGACATTATCAGTTGATGTGGCCTAGATCTACTTATGAAAACTTGCTTCTTATAAAATTCATCACTCATTAGAGACCAATTTTGTCATAATCGTGTAAATTTAAGATAACTAACCAATCATTTTTAACAAGGGCTGCATCGTATTCTTACAGAGGAAACCTCATGACGTGAATTTAAAAAAACTTAGAATGAAAGAAGATGCAAATTATAAACAAGGAATTGAGTCAAGTTCATTTTTCTCTGCTCTATTACATGAATAAGGACCCTCTCATTCTGACATGACCGTTTCATACACAAAAAACTCAGTGTTTATATAAGGTCAAAGACACGTCCATTGGGATTTTTAAAAGGATAATTTTGTTCAATGAGGGTTTCTCATAAGCATTGAAAAAGTAGAACTGCAAGAAAACAGATGGGAACTCTTTAGCAGGTGTAAAGATAAACTTCGATTCAACATAATTGAACCTGACCAATTTTGAATTGTGGGTTCAAATCCAACAAAGCCAAAGATAAAAAAAAGGAACAACAGTCTTATGGTGACAATTCACACCAATCACACTTCGATTTCGGAGGATTCCTGTGTATTATTAACCATCATCTCACTGTCGAGTAGACTGGTTTCATCCGACAACCTAAGATTAGTTCAATCTGCTGCCCGCATGATGAAGTACAAAGATTTTATATAAGAGTCATTTTGATATAAATGTATATATGTACATGTAGTTGATTAGCGTTAGATAAGTTAGGACAATAAGGAAATGATGGGGACTCTTCTACTTCAGAGAATTTTCCGTATCCAACATGAGAAATGAGACATTAGGGCTTATGTTTAGGTCTAGGTATTCGGCCTGCACGTGACCACGTCGTTATCGGCCCCATTCTCTGTGGTTATCTGTTTGTCTTTGCCCGTCTCAGATTAAAAAGCTACCAAGCCAGGGAAAGGTGTTAATAGGTCAGATAAGATAACCCCTTTACTGCGCACTTACAAATTTACGTTACAGTAAATTACAAAGAAAGTTACAGTATAAATATAGAACTAGAAGCTTTCTATAGATATTGAATAATCATAGGCTACACGTACGTCCTAAAGAATATGAATACAATCGATACCATTCAAAATGATGTTTAAAATCGATACCATTCAAAATGATGTTTAAGTCTGATATCAGTGTTTGTAACTGGTCTGGAATGGAGCTATCTGGCTCTTCAATCATTTCCCAGAGACTGTACGAATTAATGTCATCTTTTGTATAGAGTGGAAATATTTACTTTTAATTTCTTCAAATTTTCAGCTTACCGGTATATGTGATATGTTGGAAAAGACTTTAAAAGAAAATACGTGACATGTTTTACTGAAGTGTATCCTAAAATTTAAGTAGATCAGGAAGAAATAGAGAGGGTTGACAATTTAGAATGCCGTGGAAGCAGGATAGAGAGATATAGAAAGGTATCGTCAAAAATAAGAAGAAGATAAGCAGTGGCAACAGTTGAACTTGGGGAGAATCTGCTACGTAATGTTAGAGTGAGATGGTGGTTATTTAATAATACCGCATGATGGGCACTCAGTCATAGGCTGGTTGGCCTGTTGCCACAATCTCCTCAGGCAACACCAAACATCTACACGTATACCGTACTACAGTAGGCCTACTGAACTGGAGTTTTTATAGGCGCACGTGACACCAGCAGTATGAGAGTGTCAAATAAGTAGAAACTAGATCTAGTTGGAAATGTTGAAGTTGCAATGATCTCTCTGTTACAATAACTGTCGATAGGCCTCCTCACCTTTTTTAAGGTGGAAATATTAATTAACTACATAGGTGACATTCTTCCTGTACAAATACAATGGCGTAAACGGTACGTTGATTAATTACATTCACTCTTACATTGTATCTTTACATCACGTGTAGATTTTTTTAACCAAAATGGCCTTTGCGTGGAGAAATAAATTTAAAAAGCATAGCTTCTCGGCTAAAACAAACCAAGGGAAGTGAAATACAGCAAAATGAAAAAGTCTCTAACACTTAATCTTGTAGTATGCAAAATACCTTAGTGCTCATTCAGAAAACATTTCCGCATCAGTCTTCATGGAGTCACATCGTTCTAGCTCAGAGTGATACAGTGGAATCCCGATAAAGTCATAAAGACCGAAATATGTGTTGATTTTAAGCAAGATTTTCCCTTAAAGGTGTTGACTTTATGTGGATTCCACTGTATTTGTTTGGGTTGAACATTGGTGGATGTAATATAGGCCTACTGAGTAATTGGTCCCATCGATACGTGCGGCATCTGAGCTATTGAACACCAAGTATAGCATTCATTGATACTGTAGAATAACTGGCCCAGATAGAACTTCGATTCAGGCAAACGCAAATAAATAGCATTTGAGCTCGGTAAAATGATACATGTATTAACGTTATTGCATTGCGAAACAAACGAGAGCTTGTGAGAGCGGGACAAATAGACACGGGTAGGCCTAGATGGAACTGACAGTGCATGAAGAGACTATAGACAACCAAAAGAAGAAAATTAACGTGCAAGTTTACAGTAGGGTTACCAAACTCCGATCAGTGAGTAACCTCCCCCACACACACACACAAATTCACTCTCCTAGTAAAACTTTTAGATATAGTTTCATTTTCCAATGCATAGTTGGATGCACTGTCTTATAACACTAACGTTTTCGATTTCACCGCCAGGCATCAGCTATCCTGAGCTGGTTGCAATCGTAAGCATCAGGTTTCTTAGAAACAGACCGAAACTGAAAAGTTTTGCTAGGCTTAGAAATAATGATTATTTAATCCAAAACAAAATTGTGCTATCAGTAACACAGACGAAATCTCTCTCTCTCTCTCTCTCTCTCTCTGCTTTCCTTTCTTCAATATCTTTCTCTGCTTTTCTTTCTCCAGTCTCTCTCTTTCTCTCCCTCTGCTTTTCTTTCTCTAATCTCTCTCTTTCTCTCCCTCTGCTTTTCTTTCTCCAATCTCTCTCTTTCTCTCCCTTTACTTTCCATTCTCCAATCTCTATCCCTCTCTCTCCTTTTTTTTCCTTCAGTATCTCTCCCTCTGTATTTCCTTCCTCCAATCTCTTTCACCCTCTCTCCTTTTTTTTCTTCAGTATCTCTCCCTACATCTGCTCTCTCTCTCTCTCTCTCTCTCCCTCTGTCCCTGTAAGCCAGTTATATCATAGGAGCAACATGAAGAAAAACTAGGTTTTTAGGGTAGGAAAAGTTTTACGAATATTTCTGCTAACTAAGCAAATGTAACAGCGTCAACTCAACGTGGCAGGCATTGGACTGTAAAGACCCAAGCAGAGTGGGCGCGGAATCGAAGCATGTTTTTGACGCTGCGTGATTTTACATAGAGTGGGCGCGGAATCGAAGCATGTTTTTGACGCTGCGTGATTTAACATTTTTGCAAGCGGACTGTGAGTAGAGCGAGAGTAGAGGCAGCGCCGACAGGGGACGGACGATGCAACAAAAATGTAATGCGAGTTCACTTGCAGCTGCAATAAAACTTCAAGCGTTTAACGACCGCTAAGTTGAGAAAAGAAAATGGCTTGCCGAAAACGCATGCGTGACGCTGCCACTCTGTTTTCTGCGTGCATCTTGGGGTGTCGCGGATTCACCGAGTCAAAAAGATGCGACGAAAACGCCTGGGGAAGTTTTGAGTAGACTCAACAAAGCAGGCTAGGCAACTGTATTTCATGATCTCTTATGTTTATGACTTTCTTTATCCCCTACTGTAGGCCACACGCTTAGAACTTGGCTTTCTTTATATTTTATAATTTTACATCCCGTTTTTCTCTCTCAGTTTACTCGCCGATCGAGTCTCTCAAGATGAGCTCCACGATGAAGTCTTTTGTAAAAAATTTTCCGCACTATACTTTATGTTTTGAAGATTCAGAGAAATTATTACTACATGATATATCAGGAAGGATAATTACATTCAAGAAAGTTTAGGCTCTACATGTTGAGATTTGAAATTACCGTACAGTACACTGACTAGAATGATATGAGCATTTGTAAGGCCAATACAGACCTGCGCTAAAGACCTTGATTAGGGGAATTACGATTTTGTTCGTAAGGAAACAAAATTAGCCATTCTTGGCCCACTGCTGTTCATTAATATAATAGTGAAGCTCATATAAAGAAAATTAATTTAATTAAAGAGCAAAGATTGTTTTTTATACATAACGCCTTAACCAATCAAAATGCCCTGAGAGATTGAGTTCCCCGACAAACTAATGCAACCAAATTACCTTCTGAACTCACACAGGATTTGCAGCTAAGTAAATCGCATCAATCTAACATACCAACAAACCTATCACTGCCTCTAGTCGGGTACTTATTTAACGCTTAAGTAAAGCGAGGAAAAATATGTAAAGACTAGAGTTTTAAAGAGGCTTCCCCGAGGAATGAACTTTGATATTCCCAAGCCTGGGCTCGAACCCCGACCTTTCGGTGGGAGCGCAGAGTGGCTGCCGCTGAACTGCTATACCACAAAAGCTATATATAACTACATGTATTTGCTGTTTGGTCAGTATGAGAAAAGTTTGCTTCCAGTGGGCAACATCGAAGGAAATTAGTCTTATAAGGCTTCAGAGAGAACGGGGTTTTATTTGTGATCAATCAATCCAACGCCAACGTGAGGTCGAGCCTGGTGCTTTTAAATCACTTCATTTAAATGTATATACCCCGGTAACTACTCGTATATAATTATATATCTCTAAATCGTAAAAAAAACGTTAGCGCCCGATTCACATACAAATAGTCATGTATGTCTCGCACCTGTCAGAACAACTCGGAGATTGCCATTTAACTTTACAAGGCATAAATATTTTGAACAACGCATTTTTCCCTACCATCCCAACGTGAACAAATTTCGAGAAGGTACCGGTATGGGAAGCAATGTTCTGTGGAATGATACTGAAACGTGTTGCTTCAAAACATAGGGATAAAAAGAGAGGGGGGGGAACAGATTTTGGAAAGGCGTTTTCTGAAATCGGAATGTCCGAAATCTGAATACATTGGGCTGGTCTAGAGTAAAGTGAAGCTTTCAAGCTTATAAAGAGTTTCGAGTACGCTAAAGAAAGCCAGTAGAGACCTTTAGCACACGCACCGTGTCTCAATACGCGTAAGTGAAAATCGGGAAAGCAGATCTATTTTTAGAAACTGGTTTCATTATTTTTATAGTTTCTCAATCTGCTTTCCCGATTTTCACGTACGCGTATTGAGACACGGTGCGTGTGCTAATGGTCTCTAATGTCTGTCAAGAAACACTGATGTCACGTGGAATATATTGAAATGAATTTTTTTTCCTTATAAAAATATAACGGTACCACCAGGCCTACTTAAAAAATCCATTTATCTTTAGCCTGAACGTTGAAAATCCAGGATGTAATGTCAACTAGGATTAAGAAGAAGTAAACGCTAGTGAATGATAATTTGATAAAGCGAATGATTTGACCAATCAAAATAAAGCCGGATGTAGAACTTGCGCAGGACAAGATCAAGAGAGCGTGAAGTCAAAGGTGATACTGATAACCACGAGAATAAAATACTCGGCGAAGCATTCATAGTAAATCATATTCTTGGGTGACAGCGATAAGCGAGGTGCAATACGTAATTGGCAAGTTTGGTTTCTAACTTCCTGGTGTGGTACAAGTGGAATCCACTTACAGTCATCACATTTTAGTTTAAGGGAAACTCTTGCTTAAAGTCAACACTGTTTCGCAGTCCCATTTTGTATTTCTTTATGTCTTTGTAATGGTTTAAGTGGATTTCTTGCCTAAACTAAAGTCAACACATGTTTTCGGTCCCAAGGTGTTAACTTTATCAGAAATCCATTGCAGTTCGCAATTATAGGTTATACTAGGAGCAATAGTCTGATCCCACAGACATATACCGACCTAAGCTTATATATTTTGGCCATTTATAGGTAGAGGTGTGTGCCTAGAGCCTAGACCTAGGGGGAAGAAAAAGCAAAACTTTTTTTGTACATGTATACGTATGTTTTATTGTAGGAGAAAAAACTACTAAAACAATCATAAATTTTGAATTTCATTATTTCTCTACCATCAATCACCATACTGTATCTATCGGAAAACGCATTGAATTACAGAAAACTAGATCGCCTCTCTGAAGTACTCGAGTAACTACAGTACAATCGTGTGTCCATGTTAACTGTTAGTGTGATAAAACGCATTTGCATCCAATGAATTTCATGCTAAGCGTCCCCACTCGTTTTAACAGAGGAACCTCTCTTTGTCTTTCAAAAACGGACAGAAAATTTCGATTGAGATGTTTCTTCCACCTCAAGTTGACCATAAGCTCCTCTCAGTATTCTACTACATGTATTTTGAAATTAATATTAGCTTTTTCTCTTCTTTTTTTTCCAAAAAACTTCCTTTTCTGCTGAAGTTGTTTCTTTCTGCAAAGAGGGAACACAATTCAATGGCTTATTTTAAAACATTTAAATGTCATACGGTTCGATTTTGCTACTTGTGTTTCAGATTTAAACAAATTAATTGTACTCTGGTATTGCAAGAAAAAAGATCTAACACAATTGTATTGTGGTATTGCAAGAAAAACGATCTAACACAATTGTATTATGGTATTGCAAGAAAAAAGAACTAACACAAATAGTAAGATTAACCTCACTGCCATGATTTAAATTTAGGCTCTAATTTCGGATTTACGACCGCTAACATAGGGAAGAGGAACATGATCACAACGGTTTAGATTATGGCACATGTTAGGTTACACGATGAAGCCTGTAGTAAAATTTTATCTGAACAATAATAAATGTTATGAAGATTTGGAAACTTGTTTCCAACTTATCTTGACCTCAGAAGAAAAAAGATTACGGGAGAGAGCATTTGCTTTAGAATTAATATCAAATTTTATGAAAGAGTATATCTCTCATTAGTGAATCTCGCTCCTGAGAGTGAGGGTTATCGAATCTTTAATCAGACAGTCTTTGATCTTCCGATAGTTCAACTTAAAGTGTTGGTGCTGCAGGAAACAGACAACATGAGTGTATATTGTACAGTCCATTCATAACAAATCGTCACTGATATTTAAGTACAAGTAACAGGAAACAGTACTTTAGTTAATCTAGTGTAGCAAAAAAAAATTAAAAAGAGGTTTATGTACCAAAATTAAAAAAAAAACTTTGTATAGATCATCTTAGAGAGAACATTTAGGCCTACGTGCTTAGCGAACTTGTTTGCCCAGTTTCATCATTTCTAAAACTAACTTCCTCCGCACCTAGATTAATTTTCCAAATTACCAGCTTTGTCCAACGCACTCAATAAAGATATTTCCTAGGAAAATCTCTCTCGCGCTCTCTCTCACTCTCACTCTCTCTTTCTCTCTCTCTCTCTCTCTCTCTCTCTCTCTCTCTCTCTCTCGTGCATTTATCATAATTTAAGTGGGTCTCATAATGTTGTCTGGGTCACGTGCTAGTTAATGGCTATGGAGAATAGATATTATGTATGCCTACTTATTCGGAGCGAAGGGGAAAAAAGGCTATCATCTAGGCCTAGACTTACACAATATACTTGAACATTAAATTGAATGATGTGTGAAAAGAGTCTACATGTAGGATTTTCTCAAGTACATTTTTATTGAGAAGATTTAAGGTGCTCTTCAAAAAGCTTTGACTTCCTGCTAGGCTTATGATTTTACTTTCTCTCACGTTGTTACAGTAACACTGGCACGCACCATGCTTGACAAGACTTCGACTAAACAGACCATTCCTCGAGAAACCAAAGGTGACTGAAGCACTTCCCTAGTTCTTCTGAGACATCACTCCTTGCTAAAACAACGGAGGCCTACACCCTGTATGTCAAAGATACATGTAATTACATTAGATGCCTGTATTGAATAATTGGACTGCTACGCATCCTTTGCTCGTGTCATCAAACCGTTTCGTTGTAATGCTCCGCCAGCCAAGGAAACAGATATGACTGGATACCAGCTCAATCAGCCCAGTTGTAAACAAACTTTCCTTCAATTGCTAATATCATCCATCTCTCCCACTTTTTGGTATGAGTTAGAGCACAAGAAATTTCAAAAATATTTTTGAGTAAAAGGCCGGTGTTTTTTTTACACGCAAGTGAGAAAGTGTGTTAAGTTTTGGGTGGACTGGGTTTAGACCGTCTCGACTCTTATTTACTTTGATAGATGAATGGTACCAGGTTAGACTATTGTTTTGTTGTGTCAATCTAATTCATCTCTAACGTAAAGTTATTTTAAAAAAAAAAAGAAAAAAAGTTGCATATTTTTTTCTAGAATCAGTTGGTGAATATTCATTTTATTGTTGTGACGATTATCTTATTATTATTAGTTTTACTAAACAGTTACAGCCAAAGGTAAAATGTTTTCTTTATTCGCGATTTTTAAACAAACTACGGTATAAAAAATCCATAGATAGAATTAAAATGCGACACAATTTTTCAATAAATTTGTTTTTCCTCATATGTATAGCGTAATCAATTTTTCTACGTATCTAAATTCTAAATATAAATCGTCGCTAAAATGAAAACGATTACATACATGTATTAATTATCCTCCACTTCATCATCATTATTATTACACAGTGGAATCCACTTAAAGTCAACACCTTTAAGGGAAACTCCTGCTTAAAGTCAACACTTTTTTTGCAGTCCCCTTTTGTATTTCTTTACA
The DNA here is from genome assembly GCA_019649035.1 of Elysia marginata. Classification (NCBI taxonomy): domain Eukaryota; kingdom Metazoa; phylum Mollusca; class Gastropoda; family Plakobranchidae; genus Elysia; species Elysia marginata. Next base: position 466,804 of record BMAT01009707.1, on the reverse strand, counting down.
TGTATATCTTTGTAATGGTTAAAGACAACACAAGGTGTTGACTTTATCAGGATTCCACTGTATTTTTACACGTATTCGATATAACAGTATTTATACATGATCATTTTTGGTGTTATTAAGCACATGTAGATATTTCTTTTTTCTGGTGTTGCTGTGGTTTTTTTTTTGTTTGATATCTTTTCTCTGTATACTGGTACATCCAAACAAAAACAAAAGCCCACATGTATATATATACATGTATTGTACCGTACATGAATTTTGTTAATGCAGCGTCGTGTTAAGGTAGGGTTAAGCAAACATTTTAAATGTTAACAGCAACGTTAGTACCGGGTCCTGCAAACTTTGGAAGACAGCGAAGACACTGAGCTAGACCCGCTAAGACAGCTGGACGTAAGAGCCAGGTTAGGAGAACTCACCCTCCAGCGGATACCAGGACACAGCAACAACCAGGGGGCCGTTGCATTGTGCGAGCGCTCGCGAAGAGCAAGCAAACCGTTCGCCGCGAGCGCTCTCCTCCCTATGCAACGCTCTTTTCAGCGAACGCTTTTTAAAATGGCGACCACCTATTTAAAGATAGCCGCCATCTTTTTTAAAATGGCGACCACCTATTTAAAGATAGCCGCCATCTTGTTTAAAATGGCGACCACCTATTTAAAGATAGCCGCCATCTTTTTTTAAAATGGCGACCACACCTTTTAAAATGGAACCAACTGACATTCCTAACAAAATAATTGGGCCCAATCAATAAAAGACTGCTTATTTTTGAAAACTTGTTCATTAAGCTGCTTTGGATACAAAAATTTAATGATAGTAAAAATTGGCAAAATGTCTCCTAAGCCTAGAGGACTACTTTCGATCTTGACATTTCGAAAGGAAGTGGCGCCATGAAAATTCAGCCAATCAGCGTTGTTTAGTTCGCCGCGCACTACCTCCGAAGGTTGCACGCGAGCGCTCGCGAGCGCTCTCGGCGAACGGTGACAAATTTAGCGTTGCATAGTGCGAACGGAAAACGGTTTGCAAGCGTTCGCACTATGCAACGGTTCTCAGGGCAATGAAACGGCAGACAACCTTGCCAAACTTGGCTCAGGATTTGAACAAGAGACCCTAAGCTAAACCCGCTAAGACAAAGACAGCTGGACGTAAGAGCCAGAGTAGGAGAACTCATCCTCCAGCGGATACCAGGACACAGCTACAACCAGGGCAATGAAACGGCAGACAACCTTGCCAAACTTGGCTCAGGATTTGAACAAGAAGAAATAACAATCAATAACCAACTAGGTATAACAATGATCAGGATAGCAGCAGGAGAAAGGGAGAAGAAATACCACGAAGATTTGACACAGAAGAAGACTTAAATATTTAGCAGAAAGGAACTAACATCCCTATTTAGATTAAGAACTGGCCATAACAGATTAGCAAAGCACATGTTTAAAACTTTTAGGATAGGGAAATCAGGAATATGCAAGTGCGGTGAAGACAAGACAACTGAAAATATTCTTCAGCGATGCTTGCAAAACAAAGAAAAGAGAGAAGAAATTAGGTAGCCTACTGCAGAGATTAGCACCAAACTATTTGGCTAACTCATTGAACTGAAAAAAAAATCAAATTCCAAGAAGAAGAAGGAGGGGGAAAAGAAGAAGAAAAAGGAGAATAAATTTATGTTATTGTTAACCATTATTATTTAATGGTGATGTTTTATGCTAAAACTATGTCTTAAAAAGTCACTACATGCACATGGGCCGACCCAACAGCTATATACTGTATTTATAACTGACTCGAAAAGTCAATGCACTTACTACAAGTTAGCTGTAGGCACGTAAACATTGAGTCTTAACCGACACTAATAGAATTGTAGAGCTATTATTTATATCAGGTGGGATTTTCTCTGTGTTTACTCATGTGTATAAAATGTTGACGTATTAAGCGCTTAAATAAAATAATCACTAAAGTATGTCATACCATACACGCGCACACACGTTAGTGAACTGAAAGGTGTAAAGATCAACGAGTATACAACTTCAGGTAGCCCTAATCAATCGATTTATCTACAGAATTCATTATCCGATTTCGATCATTGGCAATCAAACTTTCTTACCTAGCGCCTGTCTTATTCGCAGTCTCAGAAAGAGTGACCGGCAAACTATTGGGCTGGACCATAACATAATTTATTACGGTACCTATCTCCTTGTAAAACCAATACGCTTTCGTACATTTTTTTTTTTGTCATTCCTTCAGCGCAGAGCTAACATTTCATATTACATGTTACCCGCGGTTTTTGTTTTGTTTTGTTTATAGTTGTTTTTTTTTTCAATGCACGTGCGTGCAGGCCTACCCTTTTTTAGGTTTTTTTCTTTGTTCCCTAAGGCTTTTAAGTTCTTAATATCAACTGATCCCAAAACTATGGTTTAAAAAAAATACATGCATTTTAACTGTCCATGCTTTCATAAAATGTCTTACAGATGTTTCATTACTAGCACATGTCTGTTCATGTATGCACTATTGTATCCTGCGTGGTCTTTTAGAGAATAGTCTCCTCAAAAACATCACTTCCGAGGTTTCCAATTTCTTTTTGGAAGCATTGAAATAATCCCAACAATGTCAGCCTATAAAAATTAAAAATTGATCATAAAAAGTACAGTAGGACCTAGATAAAGTCAACATCTTGGGTTAGACAAAAACTGCTAAGTTCTAGTTTAACTTTAAGCAAGAGTTGATTTGAAACCAAACGTTGACAGGCAATGATAATTTTCTTTCGTTTCTACATTGTGAGTTATAACTAGGTGCATTTGATGATATGGAAGAGGACTTAGAGGAGATTCCAAAAAGAGCAATTTTTAATGATGTAATTTGTGAACATTCCCTTAGTTAACTTAAACTGTTAAAGCCGCCTTCGCAATGACTGAACTTAGACGATATAACAGTAACATTCGCTAATTCTATATTTTTGTTATGTAAACATCCTCAACCATAGGCAGATGTCACAAACGCAGCGAGCATACACAAATACGGTACATGTACATGAAAATAAAGAATAGAATATTGTTGGTTTCAGCCGCTTTATCCAATTTTAATGAAACGTTGACAAAAACTCACACAAATAACGAGATCTAGGTGTATCACAATGAAATAGAAAGTTATAGACGTAGGGCCTACTAATTCTAAAGAGGAAACAAATGAAAGGGGGGGGGGTCGGTGCTTTAAATATTGAACAATTTTGTTCAATAAATGCCGTTTAGACAAATAACAATAATCATATACAATTCAATAAATAATAATGTAAAGGAAAATATGTTTTTACAATTAAGTCGAATTGGATTAGATGTTTTAATACAATCTTCTGTAACAAGATCTCAGACAAAAAAGTACCCACTAAGGCATGTCTAAGTCTAGAAACAGTTGTGGCCCGACTCAGATTGAAGGGGGGGGGGGGGGG
>BMAT01009707.1:434374-446657 GCA_019649035.1 Elysia marginata | reverse complement strand
TATTGAACACTATTGATTCCAAGATGGCTACCCCCATCAAAGACTGGTGAAAGCTGGAGGCCAGGGCTGTTGTGCGTATTTTTTTTCTAAAGGAATAAGACCTTCTGAAATTTACAAACAAATAGCAGAAACATATGGTGAGAGTGCTATGTCCAGATCTCGAGTGTATCAATGGTGTACTTGGTTTGGAAAAGGCAGAACAAGTCTAGATGATGAGCCAAAGTCTGGTCGCCTGAAAACATCAACCAATGAGGGGAAGACAACTCTTGTTGGCGAGCTCATCAAATGTGACAGGAGGATGAAGAGGCGCAAGACATTTTGCCACAGGGTCAGTGTACCAATGCTGCCCAATGCTGCAACACTCTTGGCCGCCTCAGAGATGCAATTCGTCGCAAGACCTGGACTCTTGAGAATGTGTGTTGTGCTTCAGCACGATAATGCGACCCCTCATGCACAAATCTTACACAGCAAAGGCTGCAGTGCAACAGTTGAGAAATTTTTCCTCATCCTACCCACAGACCAGACCTCGCACCCTCTGGCTTTCATTTGTTTGGAGCCTTGAAGCGCCATTAAGGAGGCATGGCTTTCGAGACAGAAGGTGACCTCATCATGAATTGAAGAATCGGTTTGCACACCTTGACCTTGATTTCTTTTGAGTGGGTATCTATTCACTGCTGTGGGGCTGGAAAAAAATGCATCGATCTCCATGGGGATTACGTTGAGAAGTAGAAGAAGAGTGATACTTTAATCTGTGCGAGTTTCAAATTTATCCGATTAAAGCTGTTTGAGTTATGCCCTTTTTTCTGTTTCTTTTCGGACGTCCCTCGTAGATAGATACATGTAGATAGATAGATAGATAGGTAGACAGATAGATAGATAGATAGATAAATAGATAGATAGATAGATAGATAGATTCTAGGTTTTCTATGTCATGAAATAGATAGATGGAATATATATGTGTAGAGTCTAGATTTGACTTACTTTTGTCATTACAACGTTGTTTCGTGGGCCGTCAGGGGTGTGTTGCATTTTTCTATCGGGCCACGGAACAACGTTGTAATAACAAAAGTAAGTAAAATCAAGACTCTACACATAGATAGATGGACAGGTAGATAGATAGATGGATAGATAGATAGATAGATAGATAGATAGATAGATAGATAGATAGATAGATAGATAGATAGATAGATAGGTAGGTACTTAGATAAATAGAAAGAAAGATAGATAGATAGATAAATAGATAGATAGATAGATAGATAGAAAGATAGATAGATAGATAGATAGATAGATAGATAGACATAGAACATATAGATAGACAGATAGATAGAGTAAGTGATGATAGACGAGAAACTTCTTCGAAGATCTATCTTTTCACAAAGCTTGTTGGTGTTAACACTTTCCTGGAATTGGAAAATACAGAAACCACAAATTCCTAGAAATGGCAAATGAAGAATTCAATCACGTAGCAGCGTGTCAAGAAGCACGCATTTAGTGTGTGTGTGTGTGGGGGGGGGTTAATCTCTTTGTCACCGCTCCAAAGTTGGCATATCAGACCATCCGATAGATCAAAGGTTATTTTTAATGATTTATTATTTTTTTTAATTTCAAAACCCATTTCCCTCGGAACATCTAGGTGTTGGTCTTCCTTGGCTTACGTGAATAGTGCAGGAGTGAAAATTTTATTAAGGAAACTTAAACTTGCGACAATTTAGCGCAACTTGACTTGTTCATAACTTCAACCATGAGAAGCACATCACAGTCGACTATGGAGTCGGTCAAGAACTAGATTTTGAAACACAGAAAAGAAGACAGAGCGGCGGACAAAGAGAGACATAGACAAAAAAGAAGATGTTAAAAAGAAAATAAAAAGGGTTGAAATGGCGAAAGAGAGAGAGAGAGAGAGAGAGAGAGAGAGAGAGAGAGAGAGAGAGAGAGAGGAGAAGAGGAGAAAGGTAATGAAAGATACAGAAAGACGCAGGGTAAGTGAGAGATACCGTCTACAAAAATAACTGTATGATAATTTTAAATACATGTAAAAACTTATGTTTTTATTTCTATTAAAGATATGGTGCAGTTAGCGTTCATTTTTTCTTGAACAAACTGGTTTATCGATCAAAGTCATAGTTACATCATCTCAGTTCTAAGTACAATCAACTCAGTTCCCGAGAAACCAGCGCTAGTTTTTGCACGGGCACCAATAGGCCATCATTATGTTTGAGTCAACCTGGCCTATCCTGATAAAAGAACGCTAGACACTCCTAATCAATAACGTGAAGATTATTCAATTCGGCAGTAATGCCTTTAAAGTAGAACAAAACAAGATAGAATTCACTAGTTGTTTTTTTTAGCATTGTTGTCTTTTAAAAAGCAGAAAAACATCGCATTTCAGTTTCGCAAATTGAAGACACAAATTTTCAATGGAAATGCTCAACTGGATAAATCCATGCACGGCTTGAATATGAGGGAATTGAGGGGAGGGGCTTAATCTTACACGTACAAGTAATTATCATTTTAAAAAATCTCAGCTTTCTTTGAAAACCCTTCTATGTTTTGATAAATTCATTGCTTAGAATTTCACAATACCAGATTTTACTTTTTGATTCAATTAATTGAGTGGTTTTCATTGTGGCGATGAACCAATGACAAAGAATAAGTTACAGTGGGCAAGCTAAGGCATGATCAAAACGTGCGAGAGAGAGCCTATCTAGCTGTTGTGATCTATTGCTACTATTGATAGATCATTGTCTGGCTGTTAGATATCCTGAGAACTTGGCGAAGGAGGCCAAAGTAATAAAGCTTTGTGCTGGACAAGAACAATTATAAGTCCATTTCTCAACCATTTCAATTATTTCATATTTTCTTGGATTTCAATACCAAGCCTTCTTTGATTGCCATAAATGGAAACAGCATTGTGCATGATAGTATACAAATAGCTATCCTGAACAAACAATACCGTACATTCAAGTTAAAAAAAACAACAATACGACTCATGCTTCTTAAATTGGGTAAACACCGGAAGTAAGACAGTAAACAACTCACATCCTGGTCACATGCGCAGAGCGTTTACTTTATCTTGATTCGTACATACTACATTCATCAGGTTGACCACTGTAGTGGTAAATATAGTGTGGATGGTTTACGCCTCTTATTTGAAACTAGCACGCCAGTTTGTTAACGTATCATCTGCTCTACTGTATCTTTACTGTATCATAAATCATCCTCCATCAATTTTAGTTAATGTGCAGTGTAGGACGAAGACAGGAGTAAGTGAGTGTTGTGCATAGAAAAACAAAGTAAAAGAAAAATCAACCGACTAAAATGAGATTTTTTTTACACTCTTATAAAGACTTGCCTCGTTCCTTTCCTCTATTTTTTCGTTGTACGTCTGGTTCTCGATCTTCAATTGCTCAAAGTCAATGAGATGCAGACCTTCAGCGAGCTCTTCCTGTGAAAGGGGAAAAACTCCAGTAATGTAGGTTAGCACACAGGCCTATACATAAGTATAAAATTTCACTTGGAAAAAAATTATGTTATCATCACATTCAAAATTTACGCCTGCAAGAGACAGTTCACTAGAGCTACAGCACAATGTGCTGTCATTGTTTTTGTTTGCTTGTTTTTCAAGGTCTGAGCACACAAGTCATCCATGTTTTAAGCATATAAAACATCAGGCAGATACAAAGAAGATAACAGACAAGTAAACGGGCTCTGGTAGGATAAAACAGCGTGAGGTGCTCAGTTTACCTTAGATTTGAGTTGCTGTTCTTTTTTCTTGAGTTTATTTTTGAGCTTTATGTTCTCCAGACGAACGTTGACGACGTCGTGCTCCTTCTTCACCTCGTTCACCATGTACTGTTCAATGTCCTGTACACAAACGACAAGAGGTAAAAACATCGGGGTGAAATGTCAAGACCAGATTGAAAAAAGAGTAATAAAATAGTGTGGATTTCAAAAGATTGGGTTATACAAACAGCAATAAATAGGATATTTCTACTCGGTATTGTTGAACGGATATAAAGAACAGGTAGCCCCCTGTAAAGATGGACTAAATATTTTGCAGTGCACAGAGTATTTCTAGTTTCAAATCAAATTGCTGAAAAGCATCATGCTGCAACTATGCGATATTTGAGGATAAATAGTTTTCACTATTGGTATAAAAAGCATCGCCATAATTGAATTGTATATTTATCGTTCATCAACACTTTGTTGCGTAGATTGACATACTTATCACGCATGTTTTTGTTTTCAGATTGACCTAGATTGCCAATGTATTGCATGTTTTAGCTTCATTAAATTTTTGTCTTGCTCTGTCATGACATGTCAACATCAGCGCGGCACAAAGTCAGAGCGTACTGAACCCCATGGCCCACGCCATTCACAGCCATGAGAGTGAGAGTAAACTAAAAATTACACGAGCTGATACGTAAGGGCAAGGTCGATTAAACACGTAAGCCGCGTTATTCATAAAGAGTTTGGATTCTTGGAAACCAAAATGAATCCCCGAGTGTGATTAGATCGTCGATTCTGCCCATTCAAACATTGCAATAGCCCTCATTTCGCAACATAAAAATGAATTTCAAAGGTCTGGAAACTTCTTCAAAAAAGGCTCAGATAAAAAACAAAATATTCCTGGAGTTCATTTTGTAGAACATTATAGAAAATGTGTCGCTTTCGTCGCAAAGCAAATTATATAACAAAAATCGATGATTAATCTTTCGTTTTATATAACGACGCGGAATTAGAAACTTAATGGCCTAAACAAAAAGACGACGGGCTGCTCTGGCATGCCATTTTTCCTACCATTGGATGAGATGGATGGCTCCAGCTCTCTCCACCCTTTCCCCAAGAATCTTCAGGAAGGGTGACAGAATGATGGCAACAACAAAAGAAATGTCGAAAAAAGACTAAGAGAGAATTATAGGCATAAACAGACAAGCAAAAGCATAGAAATTATTATGAAACACTTTTGAGAAAAAGGAAAGGGTGAAAGGGAAAAAAGTTCGAAGTTAAACTAAGTGAGAGAGAGAAGGAAGGGGTGTGGGGAGGGCTGACAAAAAGTAAGTATTGTTTACACATTCCATGAGCAATTAATCAGCATCCTCGTAACCAGTCTACGTATTATATGGTGCCATGCTCATTTTTTTTAAAGAGAAAATCGTTAAATATAGCAGAGACATACAGAAGATGATCTAATCTACTTCAGCGTTTGAGTCCGTGCAGCGATTTGGGGGCCAAGCATAAGATTTCTAGAAAATGTTCATAATGAATAACTACAGTTGTGGTTGATCGACTTGGGCTATTTATCCGCATTTTGCATGGAGATGCAAAACAAACGAGTAAGCTCAGTAGACTGCTGATTCAATAATATATGCAATAACACAATTATAAGCGACTTTGGCCTGTTGTAGGAGTAGCCTTGCCATTCTACATGGGCATTGCGTTGCATAAACTGTGTCAATGATGTGTGGCCTGTAAAGTGCTAATGAACTTGATAAGTGGTAGATACACCAAATGATTTAATTAAATGTTTTAGTGCACATTGTTTACAAGAAGATGTGGCGATTAGAAAAGAGAAATGATCTTGCTAATTGCATCCCAGCGAAAAAAAAAATTTCCATTGAAAAGGGTGTCAACTTTTAACTGCTTGACACGTCAAATCATGTCACAAATATTATTGAGCCTGAAACCGCAGTCAAGAAGAGATCATTTGTTTAGAATGCAAAAAAAAAAAAAGGCTTGAAAGAGACAAAATTTTCTTCGGGCTCACTTATTTCGTTGGGTGCCGAGATAAACTTCTTGGAAACAGGACAAAAAGATATTATAAGATTGAAAGAAATCATTCTTCCTGCTGCACGATAACAATGCAGTTCGTTTTAAAGTAATTTTCTCAAAGGGCTACATATCACTAGTACTGGATAGCGATTCTGTCATACTCTATCTTGGCAATTGGCACCTTTGTTTAGTTCAAACGTCCCTTCAGCTTCCGGAAGATGCTTATCAATACATATAAAATTACATGTATCTTGGCCAACACTCTACGTTTTTCTTCCATTAATAGGGACATGAACATTCTCTATTACCTTGTTTCCCTTTTTTCGGGGGGGGGGGGGAAGGGGTTCTTACGTGATTTTTATTCTACGTTCATTTTTTGTGCAGGCCTTTTGGGTAAAAAAAGAACTTTTCAGGTCAGGTTTAGTACATGATAATCGCACTCAAACTAAACGGAGCGTGTTGAAAAGTGGGACAGCCCGACCACAAGATTTCAGATGGACCTATATTTTTTCGCAATATATTGAATTTTGCTATTTTGGTCGGAAACCTTTTACTTACACTACCCTACAGGTGCTTGAAAACGTCCGTTTTGACAAAGTTGAAAGACGCGCGAAAACTTGTTGCTTTGTGTGAGTACAAACGCCTGAAATATTACTCTACACACAAAGACTTTTCATTTCGGATTTTTGTATGCTAATTCTACGAGGTTTGTCCAAACAATTTCCGCTTGTTGTCGTTTTTTTTTTCTTTATTTATTATAGCGTGCCAATTATTTGAACGACCGTTATGAAACGTACTCACAGTCTTAGCTACTTTCCGACATCATCTCCGTCAAGATCGGTGCATTTTTTCTAGAGGTGTAAAGGGGGAAAAAATACCCACCCTACAGAAAGTTCCCTCATGTACTATTTAACAAAATTTGTTGACCTGGGTCTCTGACTTCTTCGTCGACATTAAAGCATTTCCCGGCAAGGTGGAACTTGAGGAGCCCAAACATATTGAAATCAGAAGGGGCCAGATCAGTATCAGTGTGTAGTGAATGCGCTAATGTATCCCAGTTGTACTTCTCAAGACATTAGATTTTAGTTTATGCCCTAGGGGCCGGCTTAGGAGGACGAATCCAATAGCGGAGGAAATCCAATATGACTGATTGGCTAGCGGGGCCCGGGGGCCCGTTTACCAATCGTCTGCTGTAAAACCCGCGCTACAAATGGGTGTTATTACGTCATATGTTATCATCGTCGGTGCGCAAGGTCTCTATAGTTTAGGCCTCTTTGCAGTGTGAGGGGTGGCATTTCCATACTGCAGAACAACATCCGTCGTCAGAAAGAAGGCTAAGGTCTTCTTTGGCGAATGGCTTCTCTGAGTCTATCCAAGATATAACAATAGTTGGTAGCATTGACAGTTTTTGGCTAGGTTATCTTGAAGGAGAATACTCTTCACGTCCCAAAATACTGTAGTTATGTGGGGTTTTTTTTTCACCGAGGGTTGGCATTTGAATTTGTTAACGGTGAGAGAGGATATGTGTTTCCTGGTCTTTGAATCCCTTCTTGTTTTAGGGATGGTGTGATGAACCCAGGTCTCTTTTCACGTGATCATATGATTCAGAAATGTTTAGGTAACGTTCTCCACTGAAAAAGGGTTCACGGGAAATGCCTTAGTGACGACGAAGAACTCATGGACGCAGTACAAGCATAGTTCAAGAATCTTTACGGGACTTTCTGAAGGGAGGGGATTTTCCTTTCTACACTGCTAATAAGATGCATCGATCTTGAATGAGAATATGTTAGAGAGAACGGGCTGGGTCATTGTGAGTTGATCGTGGGTAAGTTCCATTCGATCGTATCAAATGATAAGCACGCAATGGCAAAGAAGCGGAAAATTTCCGGACAGCCCTTTATAGGTTTAAAATGTGTTAAGCTGTGCATTGGAGTCTTTGCTTGTCACTACTTCTCAGTTCTCACCTCACGTGTCCCAAAAATTACCCAGAAGCAAAAGACTTGATTCTTTACTTGTTACTGCTTCTAAGTTCTCACCTCACGTGTCCCACATCCCACTCAGAAACAAGTGCAACGGTGTCTGAAGCTTCAAATACCTTTCTTTGTTTTTTAAATGTTTTGTTTCAACTTTTATGGACTTCTGTCAAACTTTGCGGGATAAAAATTTCATATCACTACCATATATTTAACAATATATACGTTATATCTTGTTCCGAACACACCAATGATGAAAAATTGATGGTATACAGCAATAATTAAATTAAATGTTTTTAAATCTTGACAAATAACACAATAGACTTTGAATTATAAACCATCTCGAATCCTTATTTTTTTGTATTTACAGGTTATCACTCACAACTATAAGCATTAATCGTATGACACAAAGACAAACACAACAACAATTATTGTCTCATAGGAAAAACGGCAGAGAAACACATGATAAGGTGATAGCTACACTGGTACCTGGAAGAGTAACCGGAAGCTAAAAATAAAAAGGCAAAAAAATCGAGGTTTCCTTCTCTAAAAGTGTAAAAATTCTTATTTACACACGACAAAACAGATATAGATTATGGCATTTGCATGACTGAGTTACTATATTCATATTGGGTTAATATTCTTGTTTTAAAATTATGCGGATTTTTTTTATTGAAAGTATTAAATGTCAGAGATTATTTTTATTCTGCGTTACCAGATGTGTTTCGTATAATTATTGTCCAATTTCTCCCTGGACTGTCCCACTTCTTGCTGAGGCTTGTCCCGCTTTCCTATCGTTTGTCCTACTTCTCATCATCCAGTTCTAAATCTATATTTTTAATAAATGATCGTTTAAAACGGTAATGCCGCACAACTTTTAGAGCCATAACATAGATAAATGCTTCGTTTTGATATGTGGAAACTTTTTACACAAATAAAACTGTGGGACACAAAAATTATCGCATTTTTCTTATGGTATAAGGGTTTGTTTGTTTCCTTTGTCACACTTCTCACCACGCTTCTCAACAAAAAATAGGAAATCAGAACTGAAAGTGTCGGCCTGGACAGTATAAGGCGACGTCTCTTCTTTAAAGATGTTATTAATTTGATTTGTTTTACAGTCATGTTTGTGAAAATTCGAGACAAATACTGCCACTCCCTACTGACATTTACACTTAAAATGTGTGCAGCTTTTTTTTTCTTTCCTTTCAGGTGCTCACACCCGCATTATTGTAAAACACTGAATCTTCACGCAGCAGAGTAGATGAAGTAGATATTAGAGATACAAAAGAGAAATCGCTTTATTCAACATTAACTACGTTTAGAAAAATTATGTTGCTTAAACAATTATTGCATTATTCAGGTGTGCGAAATGCGGTAAGAGGAGTAACTGAGAAGATTTTGGCTAAAAACCGAAGTTTTTTTTTCTTATTTGGTTATGATATGCCTATATTCGATGCAAATGGTTTTACTTGTTGCAAATCAATGTTTCACTAAATTATACTTCTTTAACTGAGACACTTAGTGGACTTGTAGTTTATTCAAAGTCAATGCCCAGGTTCTCATTGGGCGAAATCGTAAAAAAATTTTATGGAGGCAACATTACGAAAAAGTATAAAGAAAATAGAAGGACAGAAATACAATATTATTCTGTGAAACCTATAAACACAACGAACTGAAAGTGAAAAAAGCACTTCTTCCATTTTTCAGTTTCAATTTTCATTCAAAAGCGTTACAACATTGAAACCTTCTCCTCTTCTTAATGATTCCTCTTTTTTGTATGCATTCCTATTATACTCTGCGTTTAACTTCTACTCTTATTTTCCCTCTGAAATTTGATTTACATAAAATATAACTATATGTTACAGTTTAACTCTTGCAGGTCATGACAGAGAAAATGAAAATGAAAATCAGATAAATTTGCCTCTTTTTTTTTGTTATTGTTTGCTTGCAGTTGATAAAATGTAATACACTTTTCTTAAAACATACTTTCTAGCTCTTTCTTTTTATATCTTTGTCTCTCAGATAAACTCTGGGAAATATTTTGGTTTGTAATGTAATGTAACCAATTCACTGCTTTTCAAACCTCCCTGGTCTGTAGTGAAAAAATATTTCTAATGATTGCAAGTGCATATTATTAATGAGGGCTATACACAGGCGTGGAAAACTGAAACTGAAACTGAGCTAAAATTTTCTATGTCATCTTGACTTTCACATGAAGTCCATTGTTATTGCCTCAAAGTTTGCCTGTATTGATTTGATGAAGGCACAAAACAAAGCAGGTAGAGAGCACGACGTAAAGCATATGTATACAGCACACACCTAGACCTGTCGATTGTTGGTTTGACAGTGAACGTCTACAGTGCTGACAACAAGTTAAAAGCTAATACCAAAAAAATTTACTTTAGTATCTACTTTTCTGTTAATTCAATGACAATGATCTCAAAAACATGCCTTAGTGATGATGTTTACTTTTGAAATTGGATAAATACTTTGACTCTCTCTCTTTAAAGTGTACTTTGCTCCCTCGTTTTCTGGCTTTTATAAATCAACACAATGGTTCATATCTTTTCACAGACTTGCATAAACTTTGTGCGATTTTTAATATCTTATGATTAAAACAATGTATTTTTCAAAAAAAAGAATAAAGCTGATAAAATGCTATGTGCATCGTGTCTTGCTGTATGTAGTGGAAACATAGGCCCTAGACAAGAAATATTGAAGAAAAGAACTTGGTGTCATTCGAAAACTGGAAATTTTGTTGTATAAGAAGAATCACCTGGCAATGAAAATGTCAAACGAAGATATTTGTTCATAGATAAAAGTTCAGCTAGAACCCTTGGAAACCATTAAGAAAAGAAAGCTACAGTGTTTTAGACAAATTGTAGGCCTACATCACGGCTATCTAAGTAAATCAGTGTTTGAGGGGAGGGTTGATGGCAAGAAAGGCAAAGGATGACTGCTAAGAAAGTGGTTGTGCGATAGTTGGAAAGGTTGATTGGAGTTAAGTACATTACCCAGGCTAAAGTGTGAGAACTTTGGCATGCCATTTGAAGTTTACCTCAAAAGAGATGACATGCAATGATTGTTCAAAATATCAATACATTTGAAAAAAAAAAAGTAATAACTGCATAAAATTCTCAAACAATCTTGAACCAGGGTGTACAAAAATGACAGAGATTGTTTTGTCCCATTCTGTTGACTAAAGTAAAATAAAATACATGGACTACAGGATAGAAAAGTAGTCAAAGTATTTTTTCATAACCTTGACATAAACTTTTTCATAACCTTGATATCACTTTTTTTTAAATTTTTGTTTGGGGAGGGGGGTGTGGAACTGTAAATTAAAAACTTAAAGCATACTGAAAGGGTTTGTATATAAAATGTGAACAGGTCAAAAGCATAACAACCAAACAGAAGTAAAGGTCGTAACTCACACAAATTACAAAAAGCAAAAACGAAAAGCAAAAAAAACTTCATTCTTCAACACAGGCTCTCACCTTAGGTGGGATTGGCTTGCCGCTACGGCTATTGAGAGCGTTGAGAGCAACCTGCTTTTTGAACTCCATGAACTTTTTTCTTTCAGCGTCTACTCTTTCCTTCTTCTCTTGGCACCGATTCTTAGCATCTTCAATAAAGGCCCGGTAGCTCTGTTTTTCCATTGCGTCTTGTCTCCTCAGCTCCTCAAGTTGAGCTAGTGTTGTAGCAAACATGGCAAAAAAAAAAAATAAAAAGAGAATAAATTTTTGTTCCTTAATTTTGCAAACAATTTTAATTTAGACAAGGTTATTTTTCTTGACACCTCTAAATGTGAGGGATGTCGGAAATTTTGTGTTGAGAAAAGTCATTTTTAAAGTATTTTTTGTTTTATCTTGATAGTCTAAACCAACCGAAGTTTTTTTTTATGGTTTCCTAAAAATTTTGATAACCACAAGTAGTTTTCATTGTTTGGAAGTTCAAAATACAAATGCCTTGTAGTGTAAAATTGCATCATCTGACTTACTTGGATTGGTTGCCAGACATTTTCATTTTTAAAAATCCAACACAAAGTGTATGAGTAAAGCCATAAATCTTTATATCGCAGTCAAACCTGCCTAGCCGACCACCTATCTAAGATGGCCACCTGTATTGGCGACCACTTTCCTACACTTCTCTTGCATTTTTTCTGTGTTTTGATTTCCTGCATGGCAAGCACGTCACCAACGCAACTGCAGGCAGCTTTTTATTTACAATTTTCTTTACAATTTCTTTAAAAAACTTGTGCAACGCAAAACACCACTCTTGACTTGAGAAGAACTAATTTTCCGCCCGTCCAGTACTCCGTCATGTCCCACATCTCCTCCATCCACACTCGTTTTTGTTTACCTGTGATCTAAACCTATAAAGAAGAACAATAGACCAGGTACCCATACGGGGCCCATTGACAAGCTCCTCCTTCTCTCAATACCTCTATTTTCTAAAATTCTAGCTCAGCTGCCTGAGAACATTATGATTACCTGTCCATCACAACCATAAGGGGTGAGCAGTGGCGCAATCGG
>BMAT01009707.1:381090-391349 GCA_019649035.1 Elysia marginata | reverse complement strand
GTAGTTATTCTATAGAAATACCGAAAGTTCTCTATAGATAAAGAAATTCAGAAAATGAGAATGAGTTAACTGAACAATTTTTATGGAACCACAAGTATAACTTTTGTTTCGATTGAAAAATAATACATGTACCAATTTATCTGTATCTGTCTGTGATACACGCTTTTTGTATTTAGGCCTTTTCATATCTTCATACTTTAAAAATTAATCCTATGTTAATAATTAGTGACATTGTGCTGTCACAGTCTCCTTTTCCATTTGTAAACTTCTTGCTGTTGCACTATGTCTGTTGTTCTTAACCCTTAGTCCCTAAAAATGATTAAAATTTCAATCCTGGTGAAATCAAAGAGCCTAATCTGAAATATTCCTACCTATTACCCTACTAAACTTGTGCTCTAACCTAGTCTCTCTGATTTGACTTGTAACCTCATCATTCTAAACTTAACTTAAGTCTTAGGTGAAAGTAACAGATTCAGTTTCAGCTCTTTCAATTCAAGGTTGTCTGTGGGACAATAGGTGTTGACAAGCAGGTCTACTATAACCTCTTTTTTTAATCATAAGGTAAGGTTTTTATTTTCTAAAGGGTAAAGTAAATTGTTTTAACTCCTCAGGTTTTTAGGGCGGTTTTCGATGGGTGATCTCAGCATAAGCGCTCTTTGGGCTGTGATTGGTCTGCCCGTCAGTCTGTTATCTCTGCTTTATTTTGTCCTGAATCGTAGGAAAGATGTTGTCTTACAAGACAAGGTTGTTTTTATTACAGGTGCTTCTTCTGGTTTGGGGGAAGGTAAGTGTATCACTGTGACTCACTGTTTGTAGTTAGGTGTGATTTTGAAACATTTCCTGAATAAATTTATATATATGGATTCAATGCAAGAAGAAATTTATGAAGTCTGGGTATTTTCTTTTACTCTGTGCATGTGTAAAGGTTTGTCATTTGTTGAGGAAATATTGTTTTTGGTTAATGTGTACTTCATCCTTACAATTTAAGTTTTTTAAACTGTTGTGGAATTGTTTCCTTTTTCTTCAACATCAAGACTTTTTTTTACCAACTAACTCTTGAACTCTCTCTTTCAAATTTGGATTTACTGCTGCTGGGGAAGGGAAGTTTAAAGTAATTTAAAAATCAAATCCATAGTTATATGAAATTGCTCTATACAGTTACATATAGTTGTATTGTAGAAATAAGGTAATCTTTTGCAGCCCTGGCTGAAGCATTCCACTTGTGCGGCTGCAAGGTTGTTATTGCAGGCAGAAATGCAGACAAACTTGAGGAACTCAAGAATCGTTTGGAAAGCAGAAAGGTAAATAGAGTAAGCTATTTCGTTGATCAAAGTACCTATGATCGTGAGGACTTAAGCGAAGCAAACTAGATGTCAGAAAAATCTGCCTTTAACTTTTAGTTTTTCAACCTTGCCAGGAGCAGTGTGATTATGAACTTGAGTTGGCATCGTATTTAAGAGCTCGAATGTTGCAAAAAACAAAAAGGAATAAAAAAAGCAACTATAGGGCATTGCATTTAAGTGCTAGTGTGTTGCAAAAATAAAAAGAAGAAAGTACAACGTAAACCAATACACAAATATACTCCATTAAATGATGACTCAGTCAGTCGTTGAGACATATCTAACATGTAAGTTTTGAGTATGATATGTTTGTGTATTTTACTATTATCATCTTTGCAGGAAGACCACCATCACTCTCCTGTAGTTTGTGTACTAGACTTGGAAGATGATGAGCTGAGTGAGAAGGTACACCAGGCTGTAGGCAATGTTTGGGGTCGGGTCGATATCTTAATCAATAATGCTGGAATGAGCTACCGTGGCTCAGTGGCTGAGACAAAACCTGAAGTGGACAAAAAGCTCATGGCGGTTAATCACTTTGGACATATTGAGATCACCAAAGGTATGCAAATAATATTTAGTGATTTGAGAATTCAAGCTTATGAAGTCTTTTGATATCAGCTTGTAAAAAGTTAACATTAAAAATGTTTGCAATGAAAAACAGTGGCACTTTGTCAAATCTAAACAGTTTTAATACAAGTATGCAACTGAGCCAAAATGTTTTTTGAAGCCCAAATAATTTTGATAGTTATGTATAGGCCTATATATCGTTGTTGTCTGTGTTGTTCTGCCATACTTCATGTATTTGGACCTCTCCTGACTCTGACAAGTAGCCTACATTTCTGGACTTGCTTTCATATTTTGTTCTCCCAATAAGATATGCCAGAGAACTTACAGTGGAAACCTCTATATTGAGGCCAATCTCATTATTCAAAGTTTTATAATTGCCGGTTGTTTTTTTTTACTCAAAATTTGAAGTTAAGAGGGTTTAATTCTCTGAAACCAAAATTTACATTCAGGTAAGAGGGGGTGGGGGGAGGGAGTGAGAGAGGCTTAATATAAACAGTGGAAGTGTGAACTCTTATCTTTAACTAGTTCAAGTCACTGCCCACTGCTTGTTGGTATAATTTTTGTTTGAGTAAATGATCTTGTGAGTTGTGCATGCCTTTTTTGTGCCATCCATTTTGTGTAAGACATAAAGTTTATTCAGCCCTACCCTCGCTTATTTAAAAAAGAAAAAAAAAAGATTACCATGGGTATATATGCGACATTATAATAAAATGTAACAAATTTTTCCCTCAACTTTGAAGAAACAGGCATTGAAGATGAAATCTCATGCCCGTATGTAATTTGAGTTTGAGTTGTAGAATCAGAATGTAATTTGATGAAATTTTGATAAAAATAAATTTGAGTTTTTCACTTCTTTGTGGTATTATTAGAATTTCCAATCTCCCACAGCCCTAGGCCTGCTGGAAAACAATTTGTAGGCAGTGATTTTACTGCATCAGTTTAATCTTAATTTGTCCAGGGCTTTCTTTACAAGTGTGATGAACGTTGTATAGAAACAGTGTAATGCTGCATATCCTGTACATCTTCAAGCTGAAATCCGTTCAGAAAATGAAAATGTGGAAATTATGAAGCTAGTGCTTTTTTATTGTTACTTTGAGGAAACATTTTTTTCAAGATGTCACAAGTACATTTACAGTGGAACTTGACAAATCAGGAAATGTTTAGAGATTATGCAACATTTTCCCCCCAGAAAGCAGTGTTACTTGGTGTATTGGTTTTATTCTGACCGACTTCACTTAGCTACTTATGGGTGATTTTTTGTACTGGTATACATTTTTAGTGTTGACATCTTGAACGTTCATTATTCCTTTCCTTTTTTTCCCTTCTTTTCCAGCAATCCTTCCATATATGGTTAAACAGAGAAGTGGCCATATTGTCTGTGTCAGTAGCGTGCAAGGAAAATTGCCTATTCCTCATAGATCAGCGTGTAAGCAGTCTATGTCTCTTTAAACAAAGATGAAGACAGACAGGAAACTTCATTTTGTATTAAGTGCCACTGATCCTATTTTGAGAAAATCAGGGTTGAAAATTTAGACTTAGTTTAGACTTACACTTATTGAAATAGTTCCACTTCTAGTGTTTCTTTCAGTTTTAAAAGTTATTTTACAAAAGCGGAAAATCTGAGTTGGATCAATTTGCCATGAAAGGCCACACTCTGTTCTTCACAACTATGTCTTTCACTTTATTTTGATCACATTGGTACAAAATGGCATGAAGGGGTCAATGTACACACAATGTTTGTGGCAAAATAACCAACAGTTTCAATAAAGTGAGAACAATTCAGTGGTAACCTCTTTGAAAAAGACTTAGGGAGGATTGATACACAAATAGTTCAATAGACTCAGGAAAGTTAGAAAAAAATTAAAAAAAAAACCATCATCAAACACTCAGATTCAAAGCGAACTAAAAATAAACACCCCCCTCACCCTGCCAAAAAAGTCCATCCCCTTCAATGTTCTTGGGGCCAAAAATACATGCAGAGGTGCTACTTTTCCAGCAATTGCTTCTCAAAGATAAAAGCTTTCTGTATGTAATCCAACAGCCGTTTGGCAGGTAAGTAATGGTTAAAAATTCAAAATTTTGGAATTAAGAAGAAGTTTAAGAAAGGGAGGAAAGCATGATCCAAAAAAGTACAGGCAAATTTGTCATGCTAAGGTGGCATCACTGTACACATGATTTATTTGTTTATTGATTGGCTGCTTTAATGTTGTATTTTTGGAACAAAAAGCTCAGTATATGAGGTGCATGAACTGGCAATGTATAAAAAAAAAGGGACTTAAAAAGATTTGCTTCTTCTGAGCAGCAGACTTTTAAGTTTTAAACTGAGATGTAGGACTTGAGAAATCCTTTACTCTTTTACCATGTAATAATACTTCTGCGTTAAATGTTTTGAGATCTAAACCTAAGCCTAGATCCACATACGATTGTAACTTGTAGATCGCTGCAAAAAGCAGCTAAAATTGCTTAATTTAGCTTCTCTAGGAAGGTCAATTTACTAGAAAAAACTTCCAGTGTCAAAGTTTTTCATAGTTTTTATTCTACATCATCTTTTCCCCCTTCTTAGTCACGACTATGCATCGGACGTTGGCAACGTCCAACTGTAGGTATTATAAAATGGTGCACCGGCCGTTGTTGTATAGTTAAGTGTGAAAATATGAATGATCCAATGGATTGACCACTTGCATGCTTTTTATAAAAGAACTAACAAATAATTATTACTCCTAATCATCAGCTTTCAAGTAAAATCTGCCTGCATCGGTAGAAGGGAAATTTTATTTTTTTTTTACTTTCCATTTCATCCAGATGCTGCTTCTAAACATGCCATACAGGCGTATTTTGACAGTTTGCGAGCAGAGGTTGATCACCAGGGCATCAGAGTGTGCGTAGTCAGCCCATATTACATCCGAACGAATCTGTCCCTCAACGCCCTTAGTGCTGATGGGTCAGCTTATGGCAGTAAGTTTAACAGAGTAACTGTTGCAGGCTTATTCCTTGTGAGTCTTGGTCATAGATGAGCCTCTGCTAGCCTTTCTTCAGTTCAATTTAATTCGATTTATATCGCTTTTTGTGCTCTCATGTCTACACAAACCATCCCCATGTGACAGGCCTTTGTCCTCCTGTTACCATCTAGGAAGCCATCTTCACACCCCTACCCCCAGGCCTTCCCACCCAAAACATGTAAATGTCTCATTGTAGTGGTAACAACAAAGGAAAATAAGAAAAACTGCTGAGTGATTCTGGGTTTTTCCAAAGTCTCATTGGTTGCCTGATCCACTTATTTTTACCGATTTCATAAATCATAGCGTGTGTTCAGACGATGTTATACTGATCATATAGAAAAATATCGGTCATAGCAATTTTGCGTTAGTTAAACTATAGCGTGCATTTATTATCTGACGTGGGTTAACAAGATACTACTGTACAAAGCAGTCAACAAAGAAACATTTATAAAAAAAAAATTTGGGGTGGGTGCAACAACAATCTCAAGCCTTCGACAAAGTTCTAAATAGTCTGGGCACTTAGAAAGGAAGTTTTTAAACTAATTTTTGTGCAGGGTACATAGAATTTCTGGCCTCTACATTGCTCTTCTTTCATAATCCTAAACTGCCTATAATCCCTATTTGTCCAGCTTCTAAAGACCTGGACAATAAGCGAAGACTACTGTACCACTGTAACTGCACTGTGTACCCAAAGTGCAAATGACAACACTTCAGTTCCTAGTACCAGGATAACACATGGAAAATTGACTGTTAATTTTCTTTTGTCTCTTAAATTTCTTGCAGAAGTTGATCAGACAACCAAGAACGGCTATGATCCACACTTCGTTGCTAAGAAAATCATCAACTGTGTTCAACAAAGACAAGATGAGCTCATACTTGCCCCATTCTATGTCAAACTAGCAATTTGCCTCAGAGTCTTAGCTCCATGGCTTTATTTTAAGATGATGGCTCGTAGGGCAAGGAAGGAGCTTGTTATGAATAACAACCTGAACAAGATAAAATGAATTGAGCATAATACTTCAGACATTAATTTTTATGAATTAAAGAGTGTCATTTTTTTACCAACTATTTTAAATATTTCAAAGCAAGGCAGTTATAATTATATTTATATCAGGCTATATATTAATTGAGGCTGGTTTTACTGATGAGATTGCTTTTTTTCCCTGTATATTATCCAATTTTTTTATAAGTTGAAAGTGATTAAGTTTAATTTTTGTTATTTTTGTGATAAATTTGTGTTTTTTTTTTAAACCAATTTTGTTTTGACTTTTGGATATTGATCCACCTCATCAGCTGTGATTAAATGTTATTGAATATTTTTAGTTTATTATGTTTATTCAAGAGAACAGGTAAATCTTTACCATATTTGTACAAAACCGGAATCTATGTCCTTGCAGTGTCATCGCTGTGGCTTTTGGTAGCAAAATGTGCACAAGATGATTGTATCTTCATGTAATGTGAAGAATTACTTGCTCTCTTAATTAAAACGTGTTCAGTTTAAATGTAAAACGAGAATAATTTAGCTTTATACCTTTACCAACTTGGGGGAAAAGGTTACAGGTGTTGAATATATTCAGTAGTAGTTTTACATTAGCACTACATATGTTTTTTTTAAATAAATTTTGTAAGACCTTTTGTTCTGTGTTAGTCATCAATTATTCTAGTAAATAAGTAGAAATGTTTATATTCATTTTTTAAAGCATTTTATTAGTCTTTACATTCTGTTAAGTAAAAATCTTTGAGTCCAAGTTTAGTTTCTAATGAGATTTGTGATATTTTACAGTAATATGATAGTAATATACATGTATAAGCTAAAATATAATTTTCAAATTAAAATATGTTGCGCTCCCACAAAATGAGTGTACTTATAGTGACTGCTGTTAAAAAAAAATAGTCGTTTTCAAGAACTTGTCAAATTTCTGGTCAAAATGCTTATTACATCATTTGAAAGCTTATGATGTTTTTCATCATATCCACTCATTAGAAAAAAAAAGTTACAAACAAAAAAATGTGTTTTATATGTTGTAAGAACACTGTAATTCCCTTTTGACTCTTACAATATGAAAACTTGAAGTCCAGTTTTCTCCATTTTCTGAAAATTAGGTCACTTGGATTCCATATATTTCAAGTATAATGATTCAAAACCTTATTGGGATATGAAAATAAACTTTCACCACCTTAAAGTTAAATAGCTTTTAAAGGCCGTTTCAGTGATGTATAGAAGTTATAGCTCCATATCACAAAATTCTGCATGTAGACTCGTTTTGTGGGACCCTTCACAAGTTATTAGAAATAATAAAAAAAATGTTTAGACATAGGCCTACTTTTTTGTGTCATTTAACTTTTTAAGCTGGAAATTGAGTCCATGAAATTTCAAGTCATAAGTATATATTATTTTTCATATTAAGAGGCCTGTTGAAATGGTGGTAAGCAACTGAGGTCTTATTTTTTAGGGTAAAGGTAAATGCAATCAGAACCGTTCTCTGCTCTGGTGACTGTTCTTTTATACTTTTGTTTCCATTTGTTTTATAAAACTTTCATGTGTTTTTAGTTGTTGATATTTTTATAATAACTAGCAAGGGTGACCATGGTTTATAGTATTTTTTTCATAACGAAAACAATTGAATCCTGTAACAGTTTCCTTGTCAGCCTGTTTTCCTCATGTTTTTAAAGAAACTTACAATTACATTGTTCTTCTGAAGTGGATTTTTAAGTAAAAATTTCAATAGCATGTGAAGTGCTGTAATGATGTTGAAAAGATTGCTTGTCAGCATTGTATCAATCAATTTTCAATGAGTAAAAATTATCTTATCTATCTATATTTTTTTTTGTTGTGAAATTTTAATATCAATTGAGTTATCGTCAGGCTATTACAACAAAATGGACTTGTATTTTTTTTTAATTTAACGAAGCATAATGACTGTAGGTATTGCAAACAATATACATGTAAAAGGTTCCCAATTGTGAGGCATTTATTAAAGGCGCTTAGTATATTACATGCCATTATCTCACGCCTTTTATCATTTATGGACCTGTTCTTGAAAAAAAAATTATTCCAATTTCCATGATCCCATAACTCAGTCACCATCTGTTTCATGAGGCATTAGGTTATTTGTTTCCTTTATTTCAATGTCAAATTGATTTCTTAAAAAAAAAAGTCTTTAATATGATGAAATACCAGAACTTTGAGTGAAAGGATACTTGACAAAAAAAAAACAACTATCAGCTGGGATTTTAAAATAGATTTGAATTATCTAAATTTCAATTTATTAGAGTTCCTTTTCTAGTTAAATGAACTCCACTGAACGACTACTACAGTACTAGCAAAGAAGGGTGAAAGGGAAGGACAATTAATAAGAGGTTCTAGGCCCTGAATTATTTTCTGACAGATAATACAAGTGATTGCATCAACTTAAACAGGGTTAAACTTATAGTTACTTTTGAAGAACTGGTCTCAATGATTTGCCCTAGGGTCAATGTCTCAAGACACAAAATAAGATTGCTTAAATTTTCAGAAAGCCAACTTTTGTTACTTGCCAATGAGTTTATTTTTGGGCAATTTATTTACATTTTCTATTCTAAAGTTTGGCCTTCCATTGATAAATAGTTAAAACTCTTGAAACGCTAAATGCTCATTATTCCTCAAAAGGAATAGGAAAAAGAGAACAATTCATGGAATTTCTACATAATTGTCCAAAATGCTTGGCCTGCTTAGACGTAAGCAAGATTGATTTTATTTGTTTTGCTTGGACTAAATAAAAGGCAAAAAACGTGTGGTGTGAACATAAAATAGTTGCACATGTCCATGTAGGTACCTAGATCATTGAATAGTCTGTATGTCACCTGTAGTCTAAAGTAAAAAGTTAAAAAAAAACAAAACAAATTGAAGTTTTGGCGAAACAGAAAATTCCTTATTAAATGCCATACTGCTCCGTATTGTATGTAAAGGTTTGTTTCTGGTTTTAGAAACAACTGGCCTTTACCCTTTTTCATTTTGAGGGAGCCTGTGGTTGTTAGTTATAGTTATAACTTATATGTTATATAAAATATGTATGTGCCTACTTGTACTGTGTCTACCGCAATACAATATCCTGATTAAATACTTCTTTTTTTTTTTTTCAAGAATTTTTTTGTTGTCATTTTATAGGCGTTTTTGCTTAAAATTTTGTAAGGGTTGAAATTGTTTGCAGAGCTACACTTGGCCTCATATCCTCCCAGTTAGTACCCCTTTATTACACTGTCCCTTCATGATTTTGCACGGCAGCTGCAAATAGAAAAAAAAGAACTTAAATCTCAGTAGGCCTACTAATGCTATGGCTACAAAAAATTTTTTTACTTCAGGTTCAGGGATCTGGCTTCTTGCAAGTTCCACTGTGAATACAAAATTATAGTCTACTACAAAAATTGAATTATTTAAGGCACTTAAAGTGTTTTCACCAGACTGTTTCGGAAACAGATATTTTGAATTTTCCCAAAGTCTGAACTGCAGTTGAAAACTTATGAAAAAAAAAACTGCTATTCCAATTAAGCTTAGAATTATTCTCATAGGATCAGGTTTATCAGGTTTATCTACTAATTTACCAAACAATTTCTCAATTTTGTCGGTCCTTCCTCTCTTCCCTTGTGTAAATTAAAAAAAAACACCTAAAACTTATTCCAGAGGCCTTTAAAACCTCTATTGTCTATGTGGGTTCTAGGTTGGCAACTTCAAGTAGTGTTAATCATAGAAATTGTATGCTTTGGAGAAGTACTGTGCAGTAAAAACTTCTGTAGATTAGAATGAAAACTTTCTGTAGGCCACCATATACATTACAACACCTTGGGATGGAAAAAAAGCGTTGACTTTATCCGTTTTCAGGGGGCAAGGATTATTTATAAAAAACCAGGTGAACTAAGATTAACTTCAGTTAACAATTTGAACCTCTTTCTAAATTGAGAGTGTTGTACTTTTCCCCCAACATTTTGCAAGAGGTGAAAATCAAATTGATAAAAGTACTGGTACCGATAGTAGACATAACACAGTTTGTAGTTGTAACATAGTGTAATCTGTAACTTGTATAAGAGCTTGATAATTTTAAGGAGCGCAGGGTGACCTCTAGGAAGGTACTCGGAGAAATATTGGAGGCTAGATTTACATGTGCTTAAGACACAACAATGAAATGCATTGGTGTGTGAAGGGAAACTCTATGTTCGCACAACATTAACCTGTTTGACAGGACTGGTGTGGCAAGGCTGGGAGGAGTGGGAATATCATCAGTAAACTGTGCCAATCAGCACCTATCATTGTTCCAGACCTGCCGTTCATTTTTTTTTTAAATTCACTTTATTAATCCCTTTCGGGAAATTTGGCTTC
>BMAT01009707.1:321378-332487 GCA_019649035.1 Elysia marginata | reverse complement strand
ACGAGGCGATATAATCTGCAGAGTTATACAGTCTAAATAGGTTAGAAGTCTTATAAGATAACAAAACTTTACAGGCCTATACCGTAATTAAAAAAACCTTGTATTATCAAAGTAGGCCTATCTATTTTATCGAGTTGTTCACAGGTAAAGAATTATTTTCCATGTTTCGAGCTAACTTAATACTGTCGTAAACTTCTTGCTATTATCAAATTTGTGTTTGAGACAGATTATCGACGTGAGATTTTGTAATCAAATATTTCAACTATGATTGTTCGCCGCTGATAGCCTTCTCTATTTTTTCATAAAACGATGTTTAACTACCAATAAGTGCTCTTAAGTTCTGCTAAGACCCAGCACTAACAAATAGAAGTCTATGGAAATCTCACGCCGTGGCTGCCAGACGCTGTCTCCATTGGGAGCAACAATACTGCGTGGTCTTGAGATATAAATAGAAATAGTCTTTTCTTTTCACATTATTAAGAATAAAAACTTTTCTCACGTAACTGTAAAAAAACCAACAAATTCACATCTATAATCTCTCTAGACAACAAAGGAAGCAAATTAAAAAAAAAGAAAAAAAAAAAAAGCAACGCGTTTTTATAGCTGCATATTGATTCCGGCCTTTGCAATGGTCGACATAAATTGATTCACGATAGCGAAGTTATTTTCCAGTTTTGAAACATAAAATGATAGCTCTAATTTATTCCCTACGCGAATAGAGTCTACCAGCATGGGGACATTTTTCTTCGATAATAGAGACCTTTAGCACACGCACCGTGTCTCAATACGCGTACGTGAAAATCGGGAAAGCCGATTGAGAAACTATAAAAATAATGAAACCAGTTTCTAAAAATAGACCCACAGACGTTCTATTTTTAGAAACTGGTTTCATTATTTTTATAGTTTCTCAATCGGCTTAGAGACCTTTAGCACGCGCACCGTGTCTCACTGCGCGTACGTGAAAATACGCGTATTGAGACACGGTGCGTGTGCTAAAGGTCTCTAATGCATAAAGGGGGGCCGTGAGAATTTCCATACAATGAGGACACCCCGTTAAGCATTCATTTCATCGTTAAAAACTCCATCTGATTTTTTAAAATAAAAGGTTATTCGTGATAAGATCCTTTTAGAATTATATAAAAAGTTTCTGACAAAATGAAGTATAATAAAGATTAATGCTAATTAAAAGTAACAGTGACACTCCGGTGTTGAAATCCTATATTTTGAACAAAAATCATACTGCAAAGAATTGGATTTATTCCAACCCTGAGCACTGGCATCCACACTAAGATCAGAAAAGATAAAATGCTTTTTGCCAAATATTGAAATTTTCATAGAAATTGGCCCATAACTGAATGACACACGCAGTTTAACTAAATAGCCTACTACAGTACTAGATCTATTGACATACTTTTCGCTAAGCTTAAATCATCATCGTCACCGTCTTTGGAGGCACCTTTCTCACCAGGGTTTGTTTCCCTCCTCTCCAGACTCAAGTGTCATCAACCGTCAACTTAATATATATGAGGTCGATGACTTTGACTTAGTCTTCTGGACCCTAGTTTTCAATTTACTGATGTGTGGCCAGCGGGTGAGTATGTGGACTCTATTAATTTAAGTTAAGTTTCATGCGTCCCGTCCATCCATTTGGTCTTGACGAAATGAAGATAATTCGAACAGTTTAGGCAAATCTAATTTTAAATTATAGCCTGTCAAACTCAAACGAAGCCCATTTATAAATCAAATGTATTTCTGGATTAAAGCAATGGGTCTTTCCAACAATAATTTTTGCACTTTATTTTGTTAGCCAACTGGACCACGAAACCGGGCAAGCTTGGCGCAAGTCAGCCAGGCGAATTTTTAGTTAAAGCCCTGTAAGCGTATTTAAATTTGCTGTATAGTAAAACTCAGTCTTAAAATTAAAATAAGTCACCTTACACATTTCCAGTTTTTTGCTGTTTTAGATTGTTTTAGTTAGCTGAAATTTTTACAATTTCAGCTTTAAGCATTTTTGCTTCGGAAATTGCCAATGCTTTACATTTCACAATAAAAAAGAATTTCTACAAAGATTTATATAAATTAGGAAACCTTAATTACCCAGCTAAAACTAGGCTGAATAAAAGATTTTAAGCTGACATTATAACTTTTGCACTATCAAATATTGAAGTAACAAAGAAACACACGTTAAATAGTGGCTCCCTGATTGACTCAACGGTGATTGCCTGCTTGCTGATTGGCTCAACGACAATGCTTTGCTTGCTGATTGGCTCAACGACAATGCTCTGTTTGCTGATTGGCTCAACGACAATGCTCTGTTTGCTGATTGGCTCAACGACTATGCTCTGTTTGCTGATTGGCTCAACGACAATGCTCTGCTTGCTGATTGGCTCAACGACAATGCTGTGTTTGCTGATTGGCTCAACGACAAAGCCTGTTTGCTGATTGGCTTAACCACAACGTTCTGACTCCAGGTGTTTTTCGGCATTCTGTGTTTGTGGAATCAAGCTGTACAGAGTGAAGTTTGGAAAAAGCCTTTGTATTTGAAAAGATAAATGATTTCTTTTCTTATTTTTCACCATACTGCCGCTATGCTTTGTTGCAATACCAATGGAATTTCTTCTCAAGTACAATATTCTTTCTCAGCATAATAGTTTTACTGTTAGGTATAGCCCCT
This sequence comes from Elysia marginata, assembly GCA_019649035.1. Taxonomy (NCBI): domain Eukaryota; kingdom Metazoa; phylum Mollusca; class Gastropoda; family Plakobranchidae; genus Elysia; species Elysia marginata. The sequence continues at coordinate 329,813 of BMAT01009707.1, read as the reverse complement.
TAGGATTATTGTAATTTTACCCACTCGATCGAACTAAAGATTTCATTACGAAAACAAATTTTTTAAAAATTTCTCCCCTTTTATTCCATCTACACGTGAATTTTTGCTTATGATATTTTTGTCTTTAACATTAATAACCAACCGAACAGATGCCTTGGTATATGTTGTATAGCTATATTTTAATTTTCATTTAAATGTTTTGCTCATTGTGGGTCATGGAAACGACAATAGCATTGCATTAAATGATATCTATTGCTGGCCGTTTTCGTTACAGATTCCGCTTGACAAGAAGCAACTGTTGTTATATTATGCACAGTAAGTGAGCTTTTTCTTCTGCTACGTTTTTTTAAGGTTTTAAAATATCCCTCATGTTTTTGTGTCATTTCTTAGAATATTACCTAACGATGCCAATATTCAAGTCTCAGTGGTTTTAAAAGATGTTTTATAACATTCTTGCTTCGCATGACCTATTGCATGTCTTTTTAATTGATTTTATTTATGCTCTGAGAGATCTGTTCTTTAGTAAGGTTTTGTTTTGCTGCGTGAAACGGTTTCTTGTGTTGATGTTGTTGTTAATAAATGAATTAATTTGACTTTTTAAATTAGGCTTTTTGTTTAATTAGCTCTTTTTCAATGAGATGATTAACCTTATTCAAGCTTTTTAGGGTTTTTGTTGGTCTAAGTTACTATATTTATGCTTGGTGCAACTGTTTTGGGTGTTTATAATGTACAATTTATCATTTATACTGGATGAATATCACCCAGAGTAACTAGCGTGCCTTTTAAAGTAAGGTATGTATTTAATGTATTGTTTGATAATGCCTTAGGTTTGAAGGTAGAACACATAAAAGTTCGTAAAAAATTCTATAAGATAACGAGGTATTCTTGTTACTCTTGACAGCTTATGAAAACACCTCTTTAATACATATGAAACGTGTTAATCTTTTAATAAATTTATGAATTATGTTCTGGTTGAAGAATGCCGTTTTAAATAGAAAACTGCCGCATATCCACGTTATTCAAGTACTTTATTCTGATGAATTGTTGTCTTAAATGAACATAAAAATAGAACATAAATCAAGGAAAAGCCCTTCAAAGAAACTGAATAACTTTGTTAACTCTCTTCTTAAAAAAACAAGCTTTCTCAAGGACTTTATTCACACGCAAGTCTAGATCTGGTTGGATGCGCTGCAACTTACGTTCTTCGTGGTTGCTGGATTTCCTTTTAGACTTGAGGAGGTCATACCTCAGATGTCTTATTCTTGGGCTTTAAGCTTTACCAGCTTTGTCCATTATTGGAACATCTATTTGCTCTAAAAAATCACCGGCCTAGAATAGCAAAAAAAATATTTGGCGATGTTTTTCCAACACCAGTAAAAATTAGTATCTTGATGGCCTTATTGGAGATGTGTATTGTGTAGTTAGCTTTGCCCTTCAGATACTCCATGGCTCTGGTGTTGTGAATCGTCAGGGAGAACACTGAACACTAGGATGTAAGCCTCCCAGTTTCTTCAGTAAGCTCTCTGAGTGTGTAAGTGTGTGTTTTTTTCAGGGGGGAGGGGGGGGCGACAATGCCATATATTGTTCACTGTTAGATGGCTGAACCTCTCAAATGTTTTTGTTCTGTTAAGATATGGTTTCTGCTTTAGTATTTAAAAAATGCAGTAGTGGTGCTAACAAATTCCCGTATTAAGACTTAAGTGTTGCGGGGGTGGGGGTGGGGGGGGTCATTATTCACCGTGAGGTGACTGAGCCTTCCAAATTGGAAGAAAAGTCTCTGCTAAAGTTTTAAACTATTTTACCAACTTTTCAATAAAGTAGATAATGTGCTTCTCGAGAATCAAAGGAAAAAAAACCATTTTGAATGTGTGTATCTTTTCATGCAAAGCTGTGAGTGCTTTAGTTTTCTGTAAGATGAACAAATCCCAAAGATACAAGAAATTGTGGCATACGATTCCAATGACCTTAGCTTTCCCCTTAGGTCGAGCGAGGGCATTTACTTTATAAAAAACCTTGCTTATTTACATTGCCTTTTTATGCCCATTTGTTTTCGACTTATTCCACTCACGCCAGTTCTTTTCACCCATCCTTGCACCAAATGCACTGGGTGCCCTTTCATTTTGGCTCTCTATTTTTACAACTTACACCCAAACCATCTCTTTCTTTCGTTTTTTTTTTTTGTCGTACCCAGAGGGATGATCTATTATATTTTGGTTATGGCAGATCCTACTTTCATAAAACCTTTGTAACTAGGAGCAATAACTTTGTCCTCTCTGGCATTTCTGTTTTTTTTTTTAAATTTCTTGGGAGTATTTACAAAAATGAGTCTTTTGAAGGTTTCAGCGAGGAAGATAGACGAGTGTGGGAGAGAATGCGAGTTTGTTTGTTAAGAGCCTCGAGCACTGTGATATGTGCTAAAAATGTGATTCTTACAATTCATTGAGGTTTTTTTTTTAATCCAGATAAATTTTAAATTATATCATTTCACCAACTTTGCTTGAAATTTGTGTTCAAAGGCTTCAAGGGACGAGGGCTTGTTCTTGCGTTATTTCACTTCAGTAAAAACCTTAAGTTAATTTTTCAAAGATAAATAATTTTGACGGTGAATAACACAGGATCATACGTTAGTAAAAACTGAAACTCGGAGCGTGCTTTTTGTGCCAAAGTTACCGCTGTGTTTTAAAAAAGTCCGAAACATGTCAAAACTTCGAAACAACCAAATATTCGAACTTACGTTTTGAGTTTGACCTCAAAACGTCCAATCTTAACGAAATCGGGAACTCCCAAATACGCTTGTATCATAACACACATGCACCTTTACACAAAAAGCGTTTAAAATTCAAGGTTACCCAATAAAAATGTGCTGTACTGGGTGTGGAGACAGTCAGTTGCCGCAGAATTTCTCACTAAACATTTGCAAAATATACACCAATTTTAAAACACAAAATACCTTTACTAAAACACAACCCATGAATAACTTAAAAGAAAACCGGTGAATTGAAATCTAATTTCAATATATGTAGCATGTGTTTCTCTACAGTTCCAAATATTTTTCTTTCTTTATCTTCTATCTTCTTAATATCAAAATGCTTATCTATTTGATCTTTGATCAAATTATTCCAGTTCCTTGATTTCCCCTTTAAAACCATGAAGCATGCAAAATTTTGATAATTTTAATTATTGTTTAATTGTAAATGAGATTATGATTGCGAACTTAGAATTTGAAAGCCTTACTTAGACCTAAATATTAAGGTAGAAGTCACAACACTTGGAGTATACTTAGACCTACTCTCTCTTTTTTTCTTATTCTTTTCGACTGATAAACCTTGCATGTCCCCCGCCCCCTCTACAAACCTCATAAACATCTACCAACCATTTATATTCAAAAGACCGAAATTTATAAAATCTTCAAGACTTTCGACATAACGTTAATTCTGTTGGTCAGTCAGATGGAGTCTTATGTCTTAAACAACAAAAATGAATGGAGATTACAATTTTGTGTGTGTTCGATATGTCTAGGCGTATGCGCAGCGAAGAAACATCATATCTTCAAGATTATGGTGCAAAATAAGTCCTGCCCTAAGATCATCAGAAAAGACACTGAAGAGGACAGCAAACATGAACTAATTTCTGTCTACGGCTGGCGAGTAACTTACTAAACATTCACCTTTGTGCTGCTTCCCTTCCCTTTAAAACAATGAAATTATGTTGGCGCTTTCCAGAGAAACATCACTTACCCACAGTGTGTAAACTAGTTTTTATACATTTAAATCATATGGTGTTTACTTACTCTTGAAATCAGTGCGTTAATACTCTTGAAATAAAAGGTTGTAAAACCCTTATACTTTTTATTGTTGTTTTTTAAGAGGGAAGTTTCCAATCACAAACAATAGAAAATATATTTCGTACAGACCAATTCAACATCCCTAATATTGAACACTTTTCAATAAATAATTAAAAAAAACCCCAATGTTATCCCATTTACCTTATTTTAAACTGTTTCATTCGCTTTTAATTTTGTACAACTTGTTCAAGCTGGCATTGCCTGCTGTCTTAGTCTATCTTTCCATGTTTTTATTTCTCCTTGTTGTTCCAAAGCTGATTTCCATGTTTTTGTAAATTTGCGCTCATCTTCTCCAGGCTTATATACTCTTCCTTTCGGTCTCTTGTCTTAGCTGCCTTTAACATTGCTTGAGCTTTTTTTAACACGCTGCTTTCACCTCAAAGACGTCTTTAAAAGATGAATTGCTTGTTTTTTGTTATTTCCTTTAAAAAACACACCTTCGCAGATGTTATTTAAAAACATTTTATCGACCACCATGATTAATAACAATTATCTCCTGCTGAGGGCTCTGTTTCTACCTACACTGAAGCGTCGAAAGTGTGACTGAAATTATCCGAGTCCAGTTGGGGTATTTAAAAACCAGTGGAAACAAATTTAATATTGAATTATCCAAAACCCATTTTTTTCAGTTCATACCCCAAAAAGGGATGTAATCGATACTTTATATATTGTTCACATAAATGAAATCATCTAAATACGAAGATTCAAGTTATATGGACTTCACTTTACTTTTCTTTGGCGCTGAAACCATGTTACGATAACACAGTCCTTTCGTTTCCTCTTTAGACAACGTAAATTTTCCCAGGTTTCTACCAATCCTGTCTTACTACAAAATGGTGGTAATAGCCAACATCGGCCTCTTCATAAATCAATTGATCTTCTAGTGCGGTCTCTAGACTTCTTGCTTTTTCTACACGTTATGTCGTCTGTTTAATTCTCAGTTCTATTCCTGAACTTACGGTGATCCACCGGTTCCACAATAAGCCAATTGTTTTTTTTTTCTGAAAAAATAATTATACCTATTTACCATCATAGATAAACTAAGTGTTATTCCATGCCTTTCATGTATTCTCTGCGGTCGCTACCAATTTGTATGTTCAGACCTTTCATCAAAATAGTACCTATGTCTGCAACCTATTAGTCTTGTCGATGTCGCTTTCTTTTTACAAACGTGTAGCGTGAAAAGCTCCTCATTTGGAATGAAACGAAATTTTATTCTTTTCTTGTTTTTTCTGAAACCTAGTCAGCTTGAATATTCAGCATCAATAGCATAATAAATTGCTCACTGCATGTATAGGGTTTCAACTGAAACCACTTTGTTTGCGTAATGCAACATTTGCCAGATGACAATTTCCGGAAACTTAATGGACGTATAACATTGAAATTATCTACAATTTAAAGCCAGTAATGACTGAGGTCATTGCGCTGATGATGTCACCATCAAGCTAAACTGGTTCATTTCGGGGAAAGCCCGGTCATGATCCAGTGACGCTGTCTTGGCAGATGACAGATGGCCGAGTGTCTCAGAGGCCAGGACAGCCGGACGCTCGGCCAGGTCTTGACTGCAGAGTAACTGTTGTGCTCCAAAATGCTTTCTAGTGCAGCTTCAGGTGTGTGTGTGTGTGGGGGGGGGGGGCACCATTATCACTCAGTCCTGTCCTCTGAGTCATGAATCTATTTTAAGGTAGTTTGCTACGTTTCCAGTGACTGGCGACTGAGAATGTTCTAAATATAGTTCATAGCTTTGACAAAAGGTCCTTTGTCTTGGCGATGATCTATACTGTAAGTTCACGTGATTAGTCCCAGAGAGTGTACATTTCCGGGTTATTGAAGAAAGACCAGCGCTTAGCCGGATGATGTTTATATATCACAAGAGAAAAAGAGATTTTAAACGTATAACATTTTTATTGCTCCGTTTCTTAACAATACTAAATAAAAATTTTGATGAAGACGGGCTTTTTTACTCTTGTTTTTAGCGCCTCAAAGCCCCTCTCAAATTATATTAACTTTTATCTACGGGACAAAGATCATAGATTTGCTTTATAATGGTCACATGAATAGTGAATGCTGTAATTTTTAATAATAGAAAGTAACCAAATTAAAATAGAATTGAACTTTTGTTTTGTCACGTATTCGATGCGTTCGTTGAGATAAGAAAAATGGTTGCCATGATAAACACGTTTACAAAATGATTCATCGTTGTGCTACGGCACAACTGAAAAGCTATTTACTGCAGATGTTAATCAATAGGGCTGAAAAAAGTTCTTAGTTGAGACTGCCCGGCCTATTTTGGACAGCCTAATGTAGAGTAAACCCACATGAGACTCACGTAAAAAAATAAAGATCGTTTTTTATAAGACGCTCAATCCACTGATGCTCTGAGCGCTTAACATGGGTTTCCCGACTAGCCACTACCAACCTAATTGCCTTCTGAACCCACAGAGGAGCAGCAGTAAGAGTGCATCACTCTAGCCTAAGGGCATCTTTCACTGGCAATTTCCTGTTACTCATTTAAGACCCGATTGCGGCGAAGAAATTAAATGTGTGTAAATAACCTCTCTCTAGCACTAAACGTCGACCTGCAAAACCAGTGGCTCAAACCCCGGACCTCTCGGTCCAAAAGTCGAGCGTTTACCACCAGACCACGACGCTACATGAAATGATAAAGAATACAAGAACGGAACAGACAAAGTGAAAATCGCGCACTCACTTGGACGCTCAGAGCTTGGTGGGTCTTGACCAAAGACGTTACTTTTTAGAACATAAACCTGTGGTCTTGACGCAGTCCATGTCAACACAGTGCCTCTTTTAATTGAAGTGTTTCGATTTTAATGAGACGAATTGCTTGAATCAACTGTTTTTAACTATACAAACGTCTTCAAACCTGCCCATGTGTGCCCCGCCCTCTTATCAATCTCTTTTCAACTAGAACGGAAACTAAGGTGAGATGGACAAGATGAAAAGATAAGTGTTTTTTTAATTTAGCGAGCGAAAACGCACACAGCTGCCAGGGAAGATGGACCACTGATTTGTACAACCTCATCACCCTGTTCCAAGAAATTTCATATAGATCAGACAAAATTATGCTAGTTTTTGCGTGAAAACAATTTAATCAGCTCAGTGACTTAAAACTAATAATTTGAAGGTGGTCTGCCCACAATGTCCTCGCGGGCCAGCTTCTCCCGTAAGTTATGGTCCTTTAGTATGACGTGATGCCGTACTAAACTTAAGTGCGGTTCATGGACCAGAGACTGATGCGATTCTCTCTCTATAACTATTATTTACGCCCTTTAATGGACGCATCAACAATGCTTAGCCTCATTATGGCATCCTCGTAATGTGAAAGGACCTTTAGTCTCATATTTACAGAGGTACTTATTTTTTGTAAGGAAACTTGATGTTTCAATAAGTCCCATCTCTCCGACCATTGCATCGACCAAATACCAATACTGTATGAACTTACTCGTATTTTCTGCCTAAAATATATATCCTGAACGCTGCGGTTGTATGAAGCATCAAACTGGCCATTGCACCATGCTCTATATTGTCAGCTGCAGTGAACCATGATTTTTTTCTGTAAGGAAAGGCCACATTTTACACACTTATGCCTACCATTTAAAAAAAAAATCTTCATCGTACACCTATTTTTTCCCAAAATAATAGGTAGAAGAACTCCCTTGAAATTAAATAAAAGGGTTTCGCCCGCTTCCTTTCTTTTATTCTGTAGAATTTGTGTAAGATCTAGAAATACATCTAGAAGTCAATTGACGAAATATAGTTTTAGACCAAGATATAGAAGATATTTTTTATCTAGAGTCTGTGATAGGTCTAAATCTAGAAAAGTGTTTTAGACACCATTTCCTCACATTTCAGGCTGTGCGTGTCATGTCTTCTTCTGTTTTAGTCTTAAGGCTAGACTGTGCATGTCAAGTGTTGTAATATCCGTCTAGACCTGGGCCACCATACTGAAGGTCTAAACCCTAGTTTACTAAGGGTGCGATGCACCGAAGAATTTATAAGTTTGAACTTTCAAAGTTTATGTCTCCGATGAAGACTGTGCGTGTTACTATGTTTACACTCAGTTTGAGGGTTTGTACCGCGTCCCTGAAGGATAAAAATCAAATCTTAAATAACCTATTCTGTAACAGATAGCTTATTAATTTTCCAACTCCGGTGATCTCTTTTTAACTCATCATTCTTAAGAAAAAAAGCGCAGCGGAACATCTTGAATTGATTAAGGTCTGTGTTCGCGGCAGGAAGAACTTATACCAATTGAGAAGTGACTCACAAAAGCAGAATATGTCACACCCCATTCCACTGTTTTCTTTGTCTTTTACTTCATGACACATACTATTCACCTGTATTGCGTGACAACAAAACACAAAAAGAGGGCTAGCTAATCTGCCCAAATATCGGCAACGCTATGACTCCGACAACAAACATTTTTTTCTCCGCTTATTAGATTCACCTCAAAGTCTGCGCGCATTCTCAGCGCCTTTTGAAGCCATTTAAAAGTACAAGGTTTGTAAACTGTTAGGACTGAAAACGATGGAAATAATCAAGGATAGTTGACATAATGCCTTGTTTTCTA
>BMAT01009707.1:207310-228000 GCA_019649035.1 Elysia marginata | reverse complement strand
AAACCCCCCACAAAACAAAACAAAATTTAAGGTTTTGAGCCGTCTACTTCAAGTTCAGTTGAAATGCTAACATTTTATTTGCACGCCATAAAAAGGGTGTTCAAGTCTATGTCATAATCTGCTTGCCCAAAACCACTGTACAATCACTGGAAAGGCCAGTCCAAGTTTTTTGCGCAAAGTTACAGTAATTGTACTTTAGAATTTGGTTCTTTTTAAAACAAAAGTATCAAAAATATCTGAGAATATCCTTACCTTTATATACAATCACCCGATAAACATGTTCTTGAAGGGCGAAAGTCCTCGGCAAGCTATGAAAATGAAATTTGTCCTCAATAAAGTGTTTCTATATCAATAAAAGAGATACCCAATGGTAGACGAAATCACATTTTGGTGGTCAAAGTTACACTTTAAGAACTCACCATTGAGCTTCTTGGACAGAACGACAAGCCTGGGACCTCATCACCTGGGATTGGTTGAAACCATATGATAAGTATATGGTGGACATTCCGATAACAATGGACCAGAATGTATTGGACAATGCTGGGTCTGTTCGGAAGCTGGAGGCACACAGTAAAAGTTTCAAGTTTCGGCCATCAAAAAACATTTATAATGTCCTGTTGTTGTAAGTGAGAACAAAACAATGTTAAGTTGAAATGTATAAAACTGTCTTTGGGCTAGCAAAATGGCATATCTCATTTTACAGGAGTTGAATAATATTTAATAATTTATTTCATTTATATTTTATACACTATTTTAAACGCTTTCGGGAAATTCGGCTTCGTTACTCAGCGTAACTGTATCGTCACAGAGCAGCGCCGCTAGTGCCCCGGCAGACCAGTACATTTGAGGGCCACTTTTAACCCATATGCAGGGTGTTGTAGGCGCATATCACAAATTCAAGAATAGCCAGTAGCTGGGTACCCATTTTACAAGTGGGTGGACTGGGGAAAGTAAGGTATATTGCTAAAAGACCCGCGGACCTTATTTGCTATGATACGTTTTTTTTCCTTTTTGCGTATTGAGAAAGAATGTCTCAACGCATTTTAAACTTTTCTCATGTAAGATGGGCAATGGGTTTTACAAACACAGCGAAATGTGCATGTCAAAGTGGCAGAACTTTGAGGTATACTATCTTGCTTGCTAGGGCGATTCACGTATAAGCCCCTATCCCCTGCGATCCGCTAACAGCGTTCAATCATACCCACAAGGATAACATTTTGATGCAGCTGTTGTTGTCGTCGTGGTTTGACTCTTGTAGTTTCTGATGCTGCTTTTCTTAACTTGTATCTTTTACAAAAGTAGCCATGCTAAAAAGGGAAAATATTAATCTAGTTTAGTATATAGTTGATATTGTGAAACTCACTCTGCGAAACGAATTCTGTTCGTCCTGAGAGCCGATTCCCAGACCACTCCGATCCCTCCCACAGCCATCATACATCTGATCAGCAGCACCAGTACACCAATTAGAGAAACCACGATCTGGAAGGTGTCGGTCCATATAACTGCTCTCATTCCTCCCTGAGAAATAGAATTTTAGTTGTTTTTTTTAATCTGGTGTTAGAGACAACCCAAAAACACAAAGTAGAATTGAATTGAAATGTTTTACTTCACTCAAAATAGGTTAATTTCTACTTACGGATAGGTAAAGTCACGTGTTAATCTTATTCCTGGAGTAAGGGTAAATGATTTCTTTTATTCAAAGTCAGATAAATTTAAATGAATTATAGAGGTTTCAATGAAACATGTATTACCTAAGAACTTAGGCCTGGCTTTATATCACAGTACCGATGTTATTGACGTCTACCTAAGCGCAAAAAGCCCGGATATCGGTTGATTAAAAGCTTTATACTTTCCCTTACCACTGCAGTGTATATTGAGCACACAAACCCAATAGCTATCGTCGACCAAAAGATGTCAATGCCAGTCACTGTGGAAGAAAGCAAGATGATAATTTAAGACATTAATTGTTCAAAATAAATTAATTCCTTCTTAAGTTTCTTTCACAGAAAATTGCGCGTTTTAAAAAAGATTTCATGCTTTTTTTCCCTCTTTTTGAAAAGAAAGTGTTTTGTAAATTTGAAAAAAGGCCCCTGCCCAAAACAAACATAGATAATTTTTGTCGTTCGTTCCTCAGCAGAAAGTTTTTGAGGTTTGGTTTTAAATTAAGTCTTACCAGTTTTATAAACTAGGATCATTTGTTTCAGGGATTTTCGCTCAATTCTTTATAAATCACGACTTGTTGTGTTCTTTGTTGACCTATTCAATTTTTGTGTTCCTTTATCAATTATATAGATACGTTATGTATAATACATCTACGTAAGCCCCTTCTTTTACTGAGAGGTTATAGTTTTATATAGTACTTGTACGATTTATTAAGCAAGAAAGCCTAGTCTTGACTGGGAAACAGAGAGCGAGAGAGAGATATAGAAAGGGAGAGAGAGAGATAGAAAGGGAGAGAGAGAGAGAGATAGAGAGAGAGAGAGAGAAAGAGAGATACTATTACAAAAGTTAAAGTCTAAACATGACACAGTAATAAAGTTGTGTTGAAATACATTATGTTAAACCTATCCATGTAAACACATGAAACCATTAAAAAGAAAACAGTAGGCAGACATAATGGACAAATTTCAAGCCTCTGGCTAAACACAAAAACTGGTACATGCTTACTTGACTCTGTTGTTGGTTATAAAAGCCAAAAGAAGACCATTATGAAACGTTACTATTTCAAACAAGTTTGTGTTAAATCCACAAACGTTTCCCTGTATACCAGGAAAGAACGAAGTGAGAAGTGTTACGAGAGAAAGAGTTGTGTGTCTACCGTTGTGGTAGTATGTTTGAGTTGTTTTGATGAGGTTGACCGTTCTGCAAGTTTCGATCGTGAATTTTGACTTGAGCAATTGTGAGTGAACGTTTTTGTGTTTTCGTGGTGAAGTGAAAGTTTTATGAGAGTGCAGTGTGTCTATCAACTTGGGCTGGTCGGTTGTATTTCCCCGTAAAACTAAAATTGAGGTTCAGGTTCGTTGTGAACGGTAAAGCCTACCTGAGTATAACAATCTTTATTTCTAGAGCCAATTATAGGCGTTTGTGAATCTTCACAAAGATTTGGATCTATAATTACTTTACCGCCAGCGCCAAGAGGCACACTCGCCCGGGGACTAGACCAGAGTATTAAGTATTGTTTGTGTATTATGCTATACACTTGAGTTGGTGATTTATTATAATATTGTAGAAGGGCTTTGCGCCCGTGTGCGATATACTTAACTAACTAACTGCCAGCCTCTGTGGCCATTATGTCAATAAATGTATGACTGGGAACTGCCGTATTTGTAGTTGCTTCTTTTTAGAGACTTGTGTTGTGGGTCGAATCGGCCTCTTGAATAATTGCAGTGCACTCAGGTTAACACTTAGTTGAACTTTATAATATAATAACCCATAACAAGAAGGGTGTTGGCTTTTCTGCATTTAACATTATCTTATCAAACAGCCGATCCTAAATGAAGCAGATTATCGCAAACATAGGAAAACGTTTACAGGTATTAATTTTACACCACGCAAATAAAAGTTCTACAAACCTAAACAACTTGATGGAGCAGTGGTCTGTTTAAAAATCGTTTAAGGAGTTACAGATAAGCGAAGAAAGACAAAATATCGAGTAATAAGACTGCTATAAGAAAATGTCTTAAGAAAAAAAATATACTCGTTCACGACACAAACAGATATTTTTAATTATTTTGGTGTCTACTTATGAAAAGATACCTCACCGTGGCTTACGGCAATACTCGGTCCTGACAAGCAAAAACTCAAATAGGCAATCTGAGAAAGTAAAAAATTAAGAACGGTTTTAATTTTGGTTTAAACACCTTTACATATAGTAATAACTATCTCAATCTGCTGCAGTTAATGCTTCATTCTCCATTGTCAAGAGGTAGAATATCATGAAGGTTTACTTGTAAACCGTTTCACTTTATCGACGCCTGTAGGGTTCAGATGGGCTGCAACTGTGATTTGCAACATTGCCTTTAAGTTTACTGTATCCTCCCATAGACACGTGTATGACCGGCTTTAGATAAAATTAATGCTTAATTATTCTGCACCGAAGTGGTTCTCAATATTAATTTGAAGTATTAGGAAAAAGGACAATAAAATGATGTAGACATCTCAAATATGACAGCAACTTATTGTGTAATATTGATTTTTAAAAACCAAATCATTATATTGAAAATGTGATCATTAGAAATCCCTAAGTACTGTTTTGAAATATAGGGCGATGTAAGCGTACTGAAACTGCCGTTTTCTTGGACAACGCAAGTGGTATTGGATTAGGGGAAAGCTTCAGTTGAGTATAGTAAAAGTAACAAGTTTCTCCCCAAGGTGATGGTTTCGTCCACCGTCTATATTTTGAAGTATGTTTTTCTCTACAAACATTTTTTTTCGTCCACACAGTCATACTTGCAGGACCTGGGTTGAAACTATGGACGACTTCCATTTACTGCAAATTGACCATTAAAAGCGTAGTTAAGGTTTAGGTATTGTTAATATTGGTTGCTTGATTTTAGACAGTTTATTGATCATGTCAGTTTTAACACTTTAAAATGCTTTTCAAATGTATTTTTTAAAGATTATTATCAGTTTAAATGTATTAACCTCTGCTAGTGTCTGAGGTTGTGATGAATAGTGGTGGTTTTGACATTCGTGATCATAGACTAAGTATTGCAAGGAATACAAAAAACAAGTCTTCTTTCAGAAAGCTATAAGTCTATATTCCTTTCCAACTGCATGACCTGATTTCCTTTAAAAACATTGTTAATAAAGAAAATATGGACTTACTTTAGACAGAATACGTAGATCATTAACTGTCTCATTTATTCTGTTGTAAACTGCTCGAAAGAGCAAATAAAAGATGATCTATTTACTTTCAACAGAAAAGTAGAGTTAGGTCTAGATCTAGATATACTTGCACTTCGAAGCTTTATTCTCAACATCGCAAATCGTAACAGCTATAGAAATGAAGTTTCAACTCACACATTATGCTAAAAACATATCATTAAAGAAGTGTTCGATACAGAAACACATTACACAATAAAATAAAGATTTACTGATTTAAAAAGATCAGTGACTATTGCAAAAGACCTATGGTGTTTTTATATAATTAATGCAATTTGTTTAAAGTACTTGAAATTTTAAGGCTGCTATGAACTATTCATTTTCTATTTTTTTTTTGTAGGATTATAATTATATAACACAGTGACATTTACAAAAATATTCCCACGTCTAGGGCGAGTTGTTTTTTTTTTACGAAAAAAATAGCCAATATGTAGAATTAAAACTTTAAAAGAAACAACGAAAAACATGACAAATCTATCAATAAAAGTATACTGACATAGATTCAATCTATTTAATCATCTATTAATTTAAGTTGCGTCTTAGATTATTAGTTATTAATATGATTAAAATCATTGTCCCATGAAACCTCTTCTCACTTGCCTCAGTTTTATTATGTGGCTGAGGAATAAAACAGTTCACTCACCATATAAAGTATATACATCGTGGAGCAAATACTGCGAATCTCACGACAAAAGCGCATCTCCAGATACTGCAGATAAGAAACGAATGCATGTAAACTAAATTTCTAGAAATATTATTTGCAGTTTGTATAAAACATGCAAGCATATCAAGGTCAGACAGTTGTTTCAAAGCAATCAATCTCTCTCTATCCATAAATGAAACAGTGCTGGGGAAAAGACCCAAAGTTAAAAACATATCAGCCTTTAAACATTTACAATATGAATACTCAAGAATGAATGAATCCATATTCTTTTTTATTTTCCTGTAGCTTAAGTTCATATTAGGTAGTTTATCATCCAGAAACTGAATGTTCAAGCTTGTTCTTTGATAGCATAATCGACTTCAAGACTTTCCCAAGAAACGTAAAATACCCTGTACATCTTTTGTTTACTATATACGAATTCCCATTGTGTGTACTGCAGGCAAAAAGCAGAAAATATCTATCTCGGTTATAGAGCTAATAACTAGAAATTAAAAAAAATTGGGAGTTTTATTTCAGCTGTTAGGATAACTCACTTGAAAACAGCTGACGGTTTTAAGCTGATAAAAGAGTGGTATAAAGATGTAAGCGGCGGCTGCGATCGCAATCACAAAGTTGGTCCCAGCCCAGAAATTCATGGTCGAATAGTTGTAGACTTCCACTGGTATCGCAACCAATGTAACTCCAGAGAAGAAGCTGGCTGACAGAGATAGACAGACAGGGAGCGGGTGCATAGAATGGCTGGCTGTGAAGTATTCTTCCGTTGACATATTGCTGAGATTCCGCCATCCGTGGTAAAACCCTATGATCGTTGAAATGACCAGTGTGAGTCCGAAAAATACAAAGTCAACGACACCAAACTTTCTGACGTGCCCGGTGTTGAAGGCGTAGTCCCCTTGGAAAATGGGCTCTCGTGGTAGACCGGGATGTGTGCAAGATGGCTGCTCATCCTCCCACATTGTCTCTTGTTACAACTTTACAGCTGCGTTAGAATTTGCAAAAAAAAAAATCTTGAATAAATTGAACGACAAGCTTTTAGCATTTACTCTCTAATTTTCGAGGGTACGGAAGCAAACTGTGGTATCTAAAGGCACGATTATGTTTTTGTAATGAAACATGTGTGCTTCTAATATCTGAGCCACAAAGTGTGCTCGAACAGGCTTGCAATAAGTTAATAATAAAGAAATTGTCATAGACTAAAACTGTGTATCTTACAATCGCCAAATTTGATGAATTTGCACTACTGTATCTTGATGTACGATAGCTTGAAGTCCATGTGTATGGAATTTTCCTATGGTGGCTTTGAGCTACAAAACTGCATTAGATAGTGTTAATATATGTTATTATAGTGTCACATTAAAGAGTTTTGTTGTCATTTTCAAAAACTTTATTCATATATGAAAATTAGGCGAGCCACTTAATTTGATGTGACATAGACCTTGGTACGTTACAAACTACATAAATCTTCAGACAGCTATCATGTTTCAGTTACCGTCACACAGTAAGAGGGGTGATAGGACGATGCAAAAGGCTTCAAGCAGTCTCCAGTCTCCAAAGAGAGTTTTATTTAAATTTATTTTATTTAAATCAATCATTACATTAAATCTGAATAAATGCAATCCATAAATGCTATACCTCCTGTTGCAATTTTTGTAAAGATTAGAAACCGGAAAATAGAAACCTCTGGAAGCATGCAAAATGTGAAAAGTTACGAACATCGGCACAATGTGATATTATTTGCGGTAGTGAAGTTCTGGGGAAGAGTGAAAATCAGTAATTCTTTTATCTATTATGAAGATGGATCATACAATGTTGGTAAGTACAACAGAACCAAGTCCGATTATTCATTTTTGGAAAAAGGTTATGCCTATCTGGTAAAGAAGTCTTGCATTCCTACTCATAAAGCTCCGTTGAATAAAGAGTCATGTTCATATTGTCTTTAAATGAATCGATGTACTGACTCCAGGTTTTGTTTTGTTTCACCTTAGCTGCGGTGGAATGATATTATGATAGCGAGAAAAGAGCGAAATTCTAAAGATCGAGAGAGAAATTTAAAAAAAAGCGCTGCATGAGACAAGATAAATAATGAGATGAAATGAGACAGACAGTGACCTTTTCAATTAAGAAAGCTTGAAACGCAGAGCCTAGGTCCTAAGGCTAAAACAGAAGAAAATTTAAACACGAAATGGAAGAAAATGGTGCCAAAAGCCGAAGCTAGGTCAAGGCCTAATACAGACTCTAGACCAATATACCTTCTGTATTAAGCTCTAAGTTTAGATTATCTCAATTTATTTTTGGATGTCGGTCAAAATTTTATGCTGTTGATGTAGATTTCTGATCCTGATTTAACTTAAATTCTACAGAATTCAACAAAATTGTAGACGCAAGTGTGTAAAATTTGACCTCTTTTATTTCCTTAAAGGATATAAATTTGGCATAGGCCTAGTTGACATTGTGAGAAAAATCTGGCGTTAAACGCGTGCTAATACGCCAGTTTATTAAACATGGGTATAATAGACTTATGAATAAAGTTTTAGTCAAAGTTTTAAAACTGTAGCATTAAATTGAAATATAAACAAAGATTGTTTTCTTTCTCTCGAAAAGTAGCTAGTATTACATACGACACTTGGCATCTTCTCAAATGTACTACAATCTGTATTGCTTTTTTCAAATGGGAGGAATCAGCATGAAATTAATACTGAAAACAATCAATCGTAGGCCCCTACTTTTGAAATCAGCGAGGAGATAATTCAACCTCTTATGAGGTTGACATTTTACAGGAAAGTGAAACTGAAATAGTTTACTTAAAATATTTTAGACCCCAGACTATCCTCTCTGTCTGCGCTTTACTTAAAACTTATATTACAGGTATTTTGGATCAAACCGTCTGATTGCCGGGAACTGGTGAAAATACAATTAACAGACAGATCTATGTCTAGATCTAGATTGTTAATTCATTTCAATGTTCAAAAACAAAATAGATGTGAAATTGGATCTAGATCTAGACCTAGATCTAGATCTTGATTTTTTTTGTCAGTTCACCTTGGGCTTCATTGTGTTACACACGTAGTTTGAGTCTTAATTTAGATCTAGATCTTGAATCTAAATCTAGGTCTACATCTCGTCTAAATGGATACCTGAGACAATCGTGATATGAACTCTAACAAAATGTCTCTAGCTTTTGAACTTTCTGTTTTCAGTGTCTTGGTGTCAAAATTATAGACGAAATGGCATCGTAGCGCACGACAGCTATGCATGTCTAAATTCCCGTTTGTTCTTTTAGATGGCGTATTCGTTTACCCAAACTGATTATTTTTAAAACTTGACAAAATGAAAGGTAAACGTCTAAGGTAAAAATAACACAGCTAAAGCAAATAATAAAAAGAGAGGTAGAGAGTAAGCAAAGGAGATAAAGAACAACAAAATGTAAGCTTAGAATTAATTAGTTGAGTCGGTAGATCTTTACGTGCGAAAGTAATTATAGTGAGAGTATTTAGAGAGCGAAAAGAACGGACAAGAGAAGAAAAGGATAGAAGGGGAAAGACACAACCAGACTTGAGATAGGAAAAAGCAAAACAAAAATAAGAGCAGAGTAGCTTAGGTAAAGAGAAAAGTGGAGAGAAAAGAGATATACCAAATTAATAGTAAAAAAGGATAAAGAGGAGAAGGTAGAAGAAAAACGGGAAATATCATAAGGAAGTATATTAAGTAGACGACGGAACAAGAATAGAGAGGGGAGAGAACTTTCATAGTGATAGTAAAAAAAGATTAAGAGATCTGAAGATATTCGGCTATGAAGACATCATATTTACTGAGGGGCGATATAGACAGGAGATAAATTATAATGAGATGGGAAACAAATCGATACATTTGCAGTTAGACTGATGTAGATAACTCGAGCTTTAAAAACAGTCTAGCCCTTCTCCGTTTAGTCCAAGTACACCCCCAAATAGATCTAGTAATTAAAAGATGCTAGCCGAAATGTTTCAAAATTCACCCCTGGCTAGTTACCTGGAGTATTAATAGGCGGATATTGCTTTTTATACATCAGTAATACCGACTTGTGGGAAAGAACACAGCAACAACCATTGAAGGGGGAGATGAGGAGAAGAAAGTGGAGATGAATTCGGCACACTTTAAGGAAACCAAGGCAGTGTTTTACAAGGCATAGCTTGGTAGGGAACCCACAGGGCCGCAGAGCCAGAGGGAGGCCAAGAATGACGTGGAGAAGAGAAACAGAGGCAGGGATGGCATCTGTAGAGAAGACATGGAAAGAACTGGAAGAGATAGCACAAGATAGGATGGTGTGGAGGACTTTTGTTGGCTGCCTGTGCTTCCCGGGGAGCTGAGAGGCAAAGAAGAAATGCTTTTTATAAATTTGCAACAAGTAGTATCAAAAGAACTAGTGTCCGCAAAGGAAGAGATAGTTGTGTTCGTAAGTCGGCCCAGTGCTTCATCGACGGTGCGGGAAAAGTGAAAGTTGTGTTGGCAAACATTAGACCAAAACAAACTGTTATTTTTATATTAGTAATGAAGGAGAGGTAAAGTTTTACGTATTTAGATCTCACATACACAAAATAGTTTCGTCCACTTTGTTCGTTCAATTCTGCAGAATTTAGGTTAGATATGGATCTAAAATCTAGATAAGTGGTCTAAAATTTTGACATACATCTAGAAATCATTTTAGGTAATCTAGGTATAGAAGACCATTTGGTCTAGAGTCTGTATTTGGTCTAGATCTGGCTTAGGTTTTTGGCGCCATTTTTTTCTTGTTTTACCATTAGAACTTAGGCCCTGCGTGCCAAATTTGCGCAATTTGTGAAGGTCACTTTTTATCTGATCAGTTCCTAAAAATTGTACAAACTTAGTGACCTCAGCTGAAAAAATAATTTAACCCATAGGCCGACGCTTTTTGAAAATTTGCGCTTCATTTTTTTCCGGGTTTTTTTGTTTTGGTACGAAACTTAAATGTTCAAAAACCACAGAATAAAAAGTTGTACTTTTGTTCAGGAACGCAGTAACTCACTTCTAGATCTAAAGCTTTATTAAAATGATAACATATTCTACTTAAATTTTGAAATCTGAAGCGTTGCGCGGATTTTTTCTACTGATTTGCACGAATTTGAAATATTTCGTTTTTCTAAAAAAAAAAAAACGGTTTGCAAACGTCTGTTTTTAGAATTTATCTTAATGTAGGCCTAGATTCTAAAATATTATTGATCAGACTGATTTCTACCTCATCAATGTAGATCTAGATTAGATGTTAAACATTGTTCTCCTACACAAAAGTAGCCTTGGTGTGTTATATGTAGACAGTTATGCTTAATTTTTATTATTTAACCAGATAAGTTTTTATATGGATTTTCTTTTTGCCTAAGCTAAAACCATCATTTCGAGAAGAAGTTACATAAATTGTTACACACAAAAATTATTGAGTCACTTCAGTGTATGTCAGAATGCTGAGTTAAAATCAGCTCTAGATTTATATAAGCAATTTATAGATCTATGCCGTTTGTTGTATTCTACATTATAGAATTAAATAAACGAATTTGTTGTTTTTATGAATGAAAATCACTAATAGAGAAACTGTCTGTATTTAGACCTTGGCCTAGAGGCTGGAATCAGTTGCATCGCAGTATAGTAGGCCTAGATAGTTTTCGAAACATTTACTTCTTGTTTTTAAGTGAGGTTTAGAGGTAACTTTCGTTACTTTATTTAATTACCTTACTGCTACAAGATCGTAAATAAGTTTAACAGATAAATGTCATAGGCTGCGATTCTTCAGACAACTTTGGGTGATAATACTTGGTGGTCTTGATAAATTCATGCCATTTTTGGCTTGCTTTTCCATTATGACGTTCATGAAAATCTTTCCGTATTTTCATAGAACTATGGTTATAACTGGGAAAACAGGAATGCAAGGTTTTCGTCATAATTGAAGTTGTTTTATTATAGTAGTATAAAATTCGACGCAAAGATCGGAGATGGCTTACACTTAGTCCCTTCTTGGTGCCGCCTGTGGCATTTGTATTTTGCCCCGTATTTATAATAGAAAACGACTTAGGACATTCGCACGTACACCAAATTTACAAGAATATTGTGTTAAGCTTTATGAGAAGTGCCCTGTATCCTTTATAAAAGACTGTTTATCAACCTGAGGATAGTGGTCTTAGCTACTCTTAATTTAAAATTTAGAGACAGGGGCAGATAGACTGAGACATGGAGGATGAGACAGGGACAATGGGACAGATTGACAGGGGTATCTAGAGACAGTGACAAAAAAAAACAGAAATAAAATAAAGAGATAGAAAGAATATTAGAGAGACGGACAAATTCTCAGTGACCTATAATAATTTTACATAATTGTCCTTCCTACTGCAGGCACAAGTGAAAATGGCGGACAAGCCAGCTTCTTGTCATATTCCAGGAGTATTAAGGGAGCCCATTTTTGCGGGAGATTTCACCCACAACACGGGAAAAACGATGACTTTGACGCTGCTAGACTACACCTTCCTCGTCCTATGCCTGTTAGTCTCGACCATGATTGGCGTCTACCAGGCGTGGCGTAGCCGACTTCACATGGGGATCGATGAGTTTTTGTTGGCAAACCGCAACATGAGTTACTTCCCCGTAGGCTTTTCTGTGCTAGCCTGCTTCTTCTCGGCCATCACTATGCTAGGAGCCCCGCAGACGGTGTACAGTTATGACATTCTTTCCATCTGGTCTTGCTTCAGCTTTGTGATGGTTTGTGCCGCGACAGCGCATCTCTACATGCCAGTGTTTTATCAGCTCAGAGTGAAGAGTACTTATGAAGTGAGTAAGAGTTGGTGACAAAAGATGGTGAGGGTTGAGAATTGAAACTATTTGACTTGGTTATACGACTATAGCATGACGACCCTCACTTGTTTGTAAAATTAATAAAAGGAAGCCTCCCCGGCGAGCTCTTCTGTAGAGGTGGGAAGTTCTGTAGAAAAATTCGAGCGTTGAATTTAACTTAGAGACTACCCAGTCCCTGGGGGAAACTACTCTAAGCCATTTTTTTAAATTCATGCAACAGTCGTACAGTAAACTCTTGTCATTCATAGTCTTCAATGTTCAGTATTACGGCTACTAATAATGGCATGGCAAACTGATTAGGATTTAGTCGAGATACACAGCATTAGCAGTGATCTTAGACAAATTCTCTATGTCAGCATTAGATTAGCACTATTAGCAGTGATTTTAGACAAAATTTTTATACAGCATTAGCAATGATCTTAGACAAAATCACTATGTTAGCACTATTAGAATTGATCTTAGACAAAATCACCTACAGCATTCTTTATTGTGTTTATAACAGTATTCAACTTTCATCAACACGTTAATCTCATTCAAGTCGTAAATTATCGAACCTATGTCGGTAAACATCATACGTTGCTAGAAATTGGTGGTAAGTTGGGTTTTTTTTTTTGCTGTCGTTTTTCAGGAAAGCTACAGGTTATTTTTCGCGCAGCCAGCGCAATTGGGTCGGCTGTCGCCACTTGTACTTTACAAGGCGTTCATAGTTTGAACAAAGCATCTTTTGGTCTTCCAAAGGTTATACCAATCATGGGAAAAGATATCAGAGCCTCTTTCGATTTATATTCTTCAGACAAAGATGGGAAAAACTACTTTAATAACAGTTTTCTCAATTCAAATTGAAATTTGTGGAATCCTATTCATTTGGACTAGTTATTAAACATGTTGTAAATGCATACCAAACCAATACTGATTTAATTGACAAAACATTTTCAAGGTAAGAAATACATTTATGTTGTCAGCATTATAAGGCTGAATCATAATAGGACTACATTGAATTAGGGGGCAAAACCAGACTAACCTGAGCGGCTTATACGCCTAACTCATTTGGTTTTGCTTGTCCAAACTTTTGGCCTGAACTCACACCTCATTTCGATCTAGACTTCTTCCGCGATCCTCAGACATGCATAAAGTCCTGTCAGCCTGATGTACTGTGCCGTCAGGAGAGGGTCGTTTTTATGGCCGAAGACGGGGCCGAAGAGCAAACGCTCACAGGCTGCTGGATCCCCCAGCAGTTTTTGGATAATATCAAGGTTTTGTGGCCACAGTTGTTCTTTTTGGTTTTTATATAGACGGCACGCCTGCAGGGAATGGTGTGCTCTATGCTGCGATATGTCGCATTCACACGTGGCGGTCTGGCTGATTCATATTTTATACTGGTGTGCTCTTAGCGGACATTGGCCGGTTCTTAGTCAAAACTAAAGAGTGTATAGTTATCTGAACTTAAGTCTTTATCTTCCCTGAAAAAGATATTGACTTTAATAATTATGTAGAACCTACGACCAAATTAGAGCAATTTGAAATATAAATTATAATTCTCATTTCTTCTAAAAAGAATTGCGTTTCATGACTCAAAAGGCAGCACGCCAATTTGTTTTTAGAAAATAGCGCTGTTTTTTTTACACGCGATAAAGAAAAGTTAATTTTTGTCAACTTTTATACTTAAATAAAAACATTTTCATGTTTTCCACTCTGAATATCAAATTGGCTTCCAGGATACTCCCGCCGTTTGCCCCATTTTTCTGGAGTGGATGGTCTAACTAAAATATTATTTTGAAAAAAGCACTTGTCAATCACCAAGACTAGCTACGCCCGTCTTTCTTGTATTACGTCTACGCACTGTTAATGTATTGTACGCTCCGAGTCTCGCTCTCAGTGCTGGTATGGTATAGAACTACAAATATTTATAACATAATAAAACTTGAGGCCGTTGAAGATATGGTCAGCAGTACCTGACTCTCAGTTCCTTAGTTGGTTGGTTGTTTGAATTTTAACGTCTCTTTTCAACTACCAGGTTATATTCAGAGACGGCGCTTGGGACAATTGAAAGCGTGCTGCCACGCTGTGAATCCTGGTTTAGATGTCAATACCATTGGGTTGATTGTAATGTAACGTTTTCCTATCAAGATGACGGAGGCTCCTGAAAGTGTGGAGCAGATGTCTTTTGTGCAACATATCGATGTGACTTTACATTAATTATGTTTTCTTTGTGTTTCAACCATTAATTATGTTTTTTTTTTGTGTTTTAACCATCAATAATGTTTTCTTTGTGCTTCAACCATTAATTATGTTTTCTTTGTGCTTCAAGCATTAATTATGTTTTCTTTGTGTCTCAACCATTCAGTATCTTGAGATGAGGTTTAACAGAAGCCTGCGCATCATCGGAGCGAGTGTGTTTACTTTGCATATGGTAAGAGCCTTAGGCCGCGGTTATACTACGCCCAGTCCGTATTCAGACCAGCAACGGAGAAAAATAAAGCATCTATGAAAGCCTACAGGGTGAAAAATCACCGCTTGATCATACTGGCAGTGCCTTTCGTCACATCTGGGGATCGAGACGGAAAGCAAAACCGCTTGATGCATTTGTTTCCGTCCAGGCGGGCTTAGCTCCCTATGGTGTATTTTTGGTGGAAGGGTTCAAGGTTAATTTTCTAAAGTTTTGACCTCAGATCCTTCTCTTCATTCTAGTGCTGTTAGATGCCAAACACATGCGTATTATTCGTTAAATTGGGGAAAAAAAGATTCAATTTTCTTTCTATTATCGCTCTCTTTCTCGCTCACTCTATCTATCTATCTATCTATCTATCTATCTATCTATCTATCTCAATCTCTCTCTCGTCACCTTCTATCGTCCTCACCGATCTTTCTTCTCACCACCACATTATTGTTGTGCTATTTACCTCATCATCAGGCTTATTCATTGGGAAATAGTTTTACGTTTTCTTTTCGTTCTTCTACAGATCATGTATGTGTCTGTTGTATTGTACGCTCCGAGTCTCGCTCTCAGTGCTGGTAAGGTATAGAACTACAAATATTTATAGCATAATAAAACTTGAGGCCGTTGAAGATATGGTCAGCAGTACCTGACTCTCAGTTCCTTAGTTGGTTGGTTGTTTGAATTTTAACGTCTCTTTTCAACTACCAGGTTATATTCAGAGACGGCGCTTGGGACAATTGAAAGCGTGCTGCCACGTTGTGATGTAAAGAGCGCCTGCATACACCACACCCAGTCATATTATTCTGACACCGGACCGACCAGACTTAGCACTAAATCCATAATGCCAAACACTAGGCGGATCAGCTGTTAATACCAATTTTAAAGTCCTTGGTTTGACTCGGCCAGGGATCGAACCCACACCTCCCGATCTCTGAGCGAGTGTCTTACCACTAGGCCACAGAGCCAGTTCAGTTCCTTAGACGTAGGTGGAACTTAGAGGGAGAGAGGGTGGCTGATTGCGTGATAGGGAAAGGGCAGGGCGTTCTCGGAACGAAAAGAAAACTTATGACAGAGCAGCTGACGCAGAATGTTCGTGATTTACGTTTGAAGTTTTATATCGCTGTTGTATGTTCAAATTGACCAAAAATCGAGTTTTAGATTTTAACGTTTCTGTTATTTAGCAGTGCCAGTGGAATCGGGCTAAAGTTAACACCTCGAAATGAGAAAAGATTTTGACTTTAAGCAACAGTAGACTTTAACCATTACAAAAATATAAAGGAATACAAAATAGGAATTACGCAATTTTAAGTAAGATTCCTTTACAGGTGTTGATTTTTAGTCAATTCCTCCGTATTTTGCTTCTATCTTAGAAAAACTAAATAACTTTTTTGAGCAACTTATCATATTATGTTGCTGAAAAAAGTTATTCAGTTTTTCTAAAGTGTATATTCGTTTTCAATGCCATCCAAGTATATGGGTTGAAAATGGGATCTCAACATCGTTTCTTATTATTTTCTTCACATTTTTTTATATTATCTGTGACAAATGTTATTTGTTCTTTGTTTTAAAAAACGATAGAATGCACAAAGGGATGAACTTTTTTCATGGATTTCAAATTTGGTGCTGCGTTTTAAATGTGTATAAATCAGTATATGGCTGGCACAAAAAAAAACTTCAGCATTCTAGCCCGTATGTTGTTTTCCTTCTTTGCAGTAACTGGCTTGAACATATGGGTAGCCATCGCGTCTGTTACATTTGCCTGTACACTGTATGTGATCATTGTAAGTCAGGAAGGGTATGTTTGATTTTGATTTATGTACCGTTGTCATTTAATTGCACGACAAATTCATTTCCACCATTTCAGAGAGGCAATTAGTAGGAGCAGTAGTAGTAGTAGTAGTAGTAGTTGATGTAGTAGTAAGTAGTAATAGTGGAAGTTGTTGTTGTTGTTGTTGTTGTTGTAAAAGTGGTGGTGGTAGTAGCAGAGGCAATAATTGTAATGTTAAAAAAGAAGAAGAAGAAGAAGAAGAAGGACGAGGAGGAGGAAGATAAGGAGGAGGAGGAGACTTTGTAAAGGAAGTTGAAAAAAGAGATTGCAGAGTTTGAAAGTGATATCATTTGGATATTTGAAATGAAACTAATTCCTGTTTGTTTTCTTTGAAGGGTGGAATCAAGGCAGTTATCTGGGAAGATTGCTTCCAGATGATGCTAGTATTTGTGAGTGTTCTTATCACACTGATCTTCTCTGCCTCAGTTGTTGGAACCGGAACCATGTTAGAATCACTGTCTAGAACAAACAGAATGCGTGCCTTCGAGTGAGTGTAAAATGAAGATGCTTTTCTTGGCTGGTTACCTTTTTCGATCTGTATACTCTTGTCCATTTTTTGTTTGTTTTTGGCACTCATATTTTTAAATGATAAACTGAGTTATGATCGCTGAACATGCCTTTAAGCTCTGCAATATATATGTTCGTCTACTTTAATGTGCGTGTAATTAAAACAAAAATTTCTAATGTTGAAATTCAACAATTTTGTTTAAAGAAAAAAAAATATAACTTATTTGCATATTTTTCTTACCGAGTGAGTGAATTTCTAAACATGGTAGTCATAAACAAGGCACAGCTGCATAATTTATCCAGAAATTTTGCCCCATATGAGTTTCTTGTTACTTAGCCTAAAAACTATCTGCTGTCGTTACAACCATGTAGCAACTTGTTGCCAGTTTGGCTTTTCTTCTTTTTTAAATACGTGCGTGAGTTTTTTTATACCATAATATCCGATTAAATTGTTAATGCTTTGCGTGCTTTTTGTGAAATCGTATTTCTCGTGGCTATTAGTTTCCGACTTGCCCCTTCGATACCGCACACCGTATGGAGCTGTCTGTTCGGTTACGGCTTTCTGTTCCTGCCGCTGTATGCCGTGTACCACGCACAGATTCACAGGTGTCTCACTTGCCGCACCCTCAAGGATGCCCAAATGTGAGTCTGTTCGTAGCACTTCCCACGGCGCGCCATGAGTTGCACAAAAGGGTTTTTCTACTTCTTTATTCCAAAACACTATGATTTTCTTAGCCGATCCCCATCCTTTCCGGAAGTAACACAATGTTTTATTAGCAGCGCAGGCGATTTTTGCACATTCCTTAACCGTCACAAAAGCGGCTGAAACCGCAAAATTCGGTAGCATGGTGCACTTTCATAGTTAAACTTTTATTGTAAAATTAAAAGCATTTTTCAACGAGTTATAATGTTTAAGGATGTGAGATATATATTCTATATCCCTTATTGTACAACAACAGAAAATAAAAACTATTATTTTGAACTCAGTGTTCGAAACCGCAGATACCCAATGCAGTTAAACGTTACAATATTTTCATTCAAATAAAACCATCATAGATATGTAGAACTTCCAAGTGTATTTTCGTGAGCCGTTGAAAGTCGCTTGAAAGTTAGACTTATTGCCATTATCTTTATTATCATCATCAAGATATCTTTTATTTTTAGCTCTAAATCTTGATTGTCTTCATTCATTGCTAGGTGTAAGTCAACTTTGTAGATCTAACCTAAATTCTACAGAACTCAACAAACGAAGTGAATGAAATTATTTTGCCTAAGTATAGTCTTCCATCTCCCATTATGAACAACATGGTAGGCAGCTGTGTAAAATATGACCTCGACTTCATCACATAAAGATATTGTCTGTACCTCAGAGCACTGTGGATGAGCTTCCCGGGTCATTTCCTTTTCCTTCTTCTGCTTATCGGTATTGGCCTGTACATGAGCGCTTTCTACGAAAATTGCGACCCGTTACACGCTGGGTTAATAGCAAAACCCGACCAGGTATTGCAAACTGAATGTTTAATCATAATAATTTTTTTCACTCCACTACTATTAGTTAATACGGGATATACTGTGCAAGTTTTTTTAAAGTTTGCTTAGGGTAATTTATAGCCATGCCTATCATCAATACAGTAGAATGTTTTTTTTATATATTGAGTCATTTTAAATTTGTAAAAGCGCCATTTGTCATCCCATACAAATTGCTGTAGGTGCAATGTATACACATATTAATTTATATATTTATAATTTATTTAAACTGAGTCAAAAAATCGGAATATCAAACTTGCCGATTAAGATTTTCTCATTTTAGGTCATCATCATCACCATCATTATCATCATCATCATCACCATCATCATCATCATTACCATCATCATCATCACCATTACCATCATCATCATCACCATCATCACCACCATCATCAATAAGTGCCAGATTTGCAACAGACATCAGCTATCAGGGTTTTCCACAAATTTAAGTCATCAGAAAACGCCCAAAGTTCCAAAAACTTCTGATGCCATCTTGACCCTGACTTTCCAGAAATGTCTTTCTTTTGTTTGATGCTGTACCAGTTAAGATAATGAAGGCTTAAATCGCAACGATGTGTGGGTTGTTTTTTCGAAAGACAGCAACGCCCCTCTCACTCACACACGTTGTTTAAAATTGTGTACAGAATCGAATACACCATGCTTACATCGCATGTAAAAGGTGAAGTAATCTTATCATTTTAAAGACCAAGATATCAATTCTTTAGAGGAAATAGAAATAGTTTTAATTTGAGGAATTATTATGTTTCTGGGTGCGTCTGAAACATCTATGGTGTTTTATCAATAACGTCAAATTAAAATAACTTTAAATTTTTTTACGATTATCTTAAGTAAAATCATTAAACATAATTGCACCAATAACATATGAATTTGGGTAATTGGAAATGCGCATTTTTGTGCGTGGCTCTCGTTTAACACAACTTGATACTGTGTGGAAGTTGTGGTGTCTTATGGCTATACATCAATTTTTTAAATGTTGATCCAGGATACCAAATTGCCATCAGCGGCTCGGATTGTTCTGTAGCCACCTTTCAGTTTCGCTATTGGGCACTGTGGTACAATATGATCAGTGGTTTCTGGTTGCCTATTGTATCGTGTGGTATCGGTTGCAGAATAGGATACTTCTGCGAAAGTTTGCGCCAGCAGAGTAGATAAAAGGCTCTTTTCAGTCCGCAAATCTTGATTCATCTCTTTTTAAAAGATTTTTTTGTCATGTTAGACTCCAACATTGAGATCATAATCATTTATTTCTGAAAAGATCCGTTTCTTATCAGATTGGTTGGTTACATTTGCATATCCTGCCAAGCCATGCTCTACCAAAGTTTAAAGGACGTTCTTACTTTATTAATTTCAGAATCAAAAGGTTGAGCTGACGAGCTAAGTGGCGCGTAGTTTTTGGCAGTGATTACTCTGAACTGAAGGAATACAGTCAATTTAATGTCTGTGTTTTGCGAGTTTTTTATATGAATCATCATTGCGAATACTCGACAAAATCTCCTGACTCGAAACGCTCGATAGCAACTGGAAATCTCTCATTACAAAGTAAATTATCTGTCCAAACTGTGTACTTAAACAAGACTTCATAATGAAAAAGCTCTTGCAAAAAAAAACATAAAAAGTAGGTCTACAAACAAACCAAATCTTTGGATACAATGGTTTGCATTACGACTTGTTTGTCAATTTTAATACTATTGGAATGTCCTACTCAAAGAAGTTATTTACAGGTTTATAAACAGCTGTATATCAGATAAGAATTTTGAAAAAAACACGCCTTGTTAAGTACCAATGTGTTATTAAATCGTTTTATAAAAGTAATAACATACAAACTTCTAAACGAGACTGTTGTAACGCAAATAATAAAATCAACAATTTTTATTTCTAGATGGCGCCATTTTTCATGCAAGACATTCTGAGCCAGTGGCCAGGCATGATGGGCCTTTACCTAGCAGGTGTTTTGGGTGCCTCTGTCAGGTAAGCCTCTCTCTCTCTCT
>BMAT01009707.1:130132-147395 GCA_019649035.1 Elysia marginata | reverse complement strand
CTCACACCTGATTCACTTTAAATCTTATACCCCCTCCCCCTGCATTCCTTATCTACTTTCCAGATTTTGTGAGCTAATTTTAAGCGTTTGTGGACATTCCTGCCATGAAAATTTCTTAAGCTATGCTATGGTAACTACAAGTCAAGTGGTGAAAAATGTTGCAACTTTATTATGTTTGTATTAAATAATGTTATAACATTCACCTCCTGTACGCCCAAACAATGACGTGGGTAATCTTCCCGTTCCGACTGACGTGACTAGGAATATCGATACAACAGGTTAAGATAAGAGCTGATTCATATTCAAAAGCATGTATCTACATCAGCGTGACGTGAGAGGCCCAAACATCCGAATGTAAACAAACTTTTGTAGTCTACTTTTAGTTTTAAGTTGGGGTATTGCATTGGTTATTTTTTACGTGAGAAAAGATGCAAATTAAATGTCTTTTATCTGTTGAGCTATTGCATTATGTCGAGTAATTGAGATAATCCACAGTATATATGCTCAGTTTTTTAAATGACATCTCTGTCCTTCCTCTATCCTCTCTATATCCCGACCGAGTGAGAGCTTGTCAAAGTTATGGCTCTGCATTGGCACAATGAAGTTCTGTGAAGTTACAATGACTTGCATTTCATGCACGTATACAATACATCTATTACGAGGATCACTCAAAAAGATATGCACGTTTCTTCAACATACACGGATAATGGTCAGTGAGAATGAGAAGTAAAATTTAAAGTTATGCATAGGAGTGTCCGTTGACTGCTTCCCAACATGGGCTCAATCTTTTTGAAAAACTACAGTTCATCGCTCAGTAAGGACATGCACGGTAATTTTGTAAAACGCTTCAGGTTTTTCTCTGAACAGCTTTTGTTTGCATAACTTTTACAATCACTTAGTAAGCAAAATTGAACTCTTAGTAAAGCATTAATACTGAAAATACACGAATGCTGTCAAATCACAACCACAAGTAAGAGATTATAGGTCTTCGGGCGAATTTTCAAAGCTGATGGGTTACTTCAGACCTCTAAGTCTGCATCAAAACAAGAACAGAACAATTGAAAGCATCTTTTAAACAAAGTGAAATATAACTGTCTGAACTGATTAATACAATAGAGCTGCAAGTAAAGCGTAAACTTTCATTAACCCAATCCAAGCTAAAGCCAGGGAGATAAATCTGTAAAAAATTTCTAAAAAAAATTTATTTAAAAAAAATTATGGTCAAAGGTACACAACTCATGATTTTTTGGAGTAACTTAGTTTTTTGGGTGTTATTTCCCTTGGATCAATTACCATAGGGCGCTCCCTTTCTGCTAGAGATTACTTTTTAATTATTTTGTGGTTATTTCCCCTTAGGGCGCATACGGGCGCATTAGCCTGGAAAGACTTAATAAGTTTTTGGTTTGGGGTCCATATCGTGCTTTCTACTTAAAAAATAAAGAAAAAAAAACTTTTGTCTACATTAATTACCTTTTCATAGTTGTACGAAAGTTTGTTAATTTGAAGTTGAGTTAAGTCTAGTTTGAGTTAAGTTATCATTTTTAAGATAATTGTATGTTTTCATAATTACATGTAGAGTAATATAAAGTGGACCGTGTATCCAACAACTTTACACTTGAAAACCCTCGCATTCAACGAACTAAAACAAAGTCCTATTTTTTTGTCTTCTTTAACCATTCAAAACTAAATTTCGTAGAACTAACTCCTTAAACTGGTTTTGCACCCACCTCGTTCTCAACGAACTAGAAGTGAAACTGAATCAAAGATAATTCTTTTTTTAGCCTATTTTTCTGTTATGGCAGTCCCTTTATCAGCAATTTAGCTACAACACAGTACATCAGACTCAGAGGAGAAAAAAAGCTTGTTTTGCAAAGCTTGTGAGTTTGTTCTATTTTTTTATATACATGGACAAGGTTGATAAAAAGTTTGATTATTTTTTTTTCAATTTTTTTCATTTTGGTTATTTCAACAACGCTAGCGTCAATGAACTTTGTAAACCTTCCTAAGTAGTTTGTTGGATCTGAGATCCACTGTACCACTTTGACTACATATAAACTGATAAATGGTGATATTGTACAACCGTTTAATGATAACAATTTCTATCATGATTGGAAGAACATGTAACTGTTCATGACCATCGTATACACATGAACTTTCCATGATGAGATCAACAAAAATTTTTTTTTGTTCTTATCTTATCTTAATTTACTAACTCTACAGAGATGGAGAAGCAGCAGGTTTTGAAACAGCTCTATTTTTTTATTCCATAATTTATTTCTGTAGTGTAAGAAATAAACTCTTTTATTATACAGAGGCTTGGTGTGCATCATACTGATACTGTGTTAAAATACAAACACCCCAAGAATTTTACTGAAATACAGTGGAAGCCTGGTAAAACAAATATTACAAGATCCAAAAAAGTGTTTTGAATTTAAATATGCAAGAGTTGACTTTAACCACTACAGAAGTACAAAATGGGACTGCCAAACAAAGTTGACTTTAAGTTTAAACAAGAGTTCCCAAAAAAGGTGTGGACTTAAAGTGGATTTAGCACTGTACTATCTGAATTTGAAAAAAATGTACAAAGTTCATGTTTACAAATCTATGCCTAGTAGGTTTAGTTTTAAGGCTATAACACTTTGGGTGATTTGGGAGGACTTTCTGCCTCCAGATAACATCATGGGTTGCTTCTCTTTAAAAAAGGGTTTATACTAACCTTAATTCCTTAGTTTAAAAAGTTTAAATTAACACGACTGAGGGTAAGACATACATGTATCAATGGAAGAAAAACATGCAATAACATATTTGAATTTATTTCAAGTGTTTCCAAAAACAATGTCAACATTTATAGAAAACAATATAACAACAAGATACACAAAATAAATAGGATTTTGTCGATTTCAGAACTGTTTTTCACATAATATTAAGGATTCAGAAATGCATACGGTCTGAAATCAAGCCAGCATTACTAAAAAGGAGACTTTCTAGAAAAATAATTAAAGAAGACAAAACAACCAAAGCCATAACAAGAATTTGAATTTTGTTTCATAAACTTGAAATGAAGAAAATTGTTTAGATCGGATGATGAAAGTTAGGCTTGAAAAAGGGTAACAATAACTTTCAAATAATTAATCTGGAAAAAAAAACTTGTATTCATATTTATTAACATTTTATACTCTAAATAAAAGCTTATGAGCCTTAGTTTAAAAAAAGACCTTCTGATGAAGAATTGACAATAAGAACAAAGTTTTGAAGACCCAGAATCTATTCATGTATGCCTATGTATAAGTAAATTTTTATAACATTTTTTTTTTGCAGCCAAAAGATAAAAATGTTAAACAAGAAATTCTAGATCAGAATGCACACTCTAAATATAGATTAAAAGCCTACTTGAAATAATTTTTTTTCAATAAATAAATGCAAATATAAAGGCAACACACACTCTCTCTCTCTCTCACTTTCTCTCTCTCACTTTCTCTCTCTCAGAAAACAAGCAAGACTTGCTTTTAAAATGTATCTCTCAAGAAGCTGATACTGTGCTAAGTAATTGTTTTGCAACCGGGGCAAATGAGTTGGATGTTGCATATCTCACATTCCACGGTGTTTAGAAATGCATTTTTCTCACCTTCTAAAGGTAAAAATTGTCATGAACAAGAACTGTAGTGTAAAACCACTTATCTCTGAAGAGTAACTTGTGGTTGAATTGTCTCGCAATTAAAGCTACAACTTTGACAGATCTATCAATGCACTTCATTACAGCTTCTGCCAAGATTGTTGTATTCTCCAAGATCATGGAAAAACATTCAGTCCTTGCAGATTCTCTGATAATCTTTTTTTATACACTCCAAGACTGCACTCACAACTATATTCAAAGATCAACACTTAATATTGGGAAAATATGCGTCCGCATCAAATTGTAGATCCAGTTTAACCTCTGATATTGATACAAAATCCTGCACAATTTTGCATCCAACGGTGCTGGAAGAATTCTAATGAAAGGCAAACATTTGGAATATTGTTTTTATGATTTTGAGATCATAACCACTGCTGTTTAATCTTGATGACATAAGTTAAAATACATACTGAGTTTTATATGCTTCCCAGTGAAATTTTTAGCTCTCACAAAATTACCATTTGTGAGCTCAGTACTTTCAAACCATTCCAAAATTGCATATAATGCAAGAAAAAATTCATGGCTTTAATTGCAAAATTTCATGTGCCATTTGAAAACTAACAAACCTATGAGACTTTTTGTTAACCTCCATTTCTTCATGAAGAGCTAATACAAGGAAGAGTTGCAGATGTTTTCATACGTTCAAATTATATATTCTATAACTTCAAGAGAATAAAAAGGCATGAAAAGCTAGAAAGCGTTTTGTGTTTAACTCCTGAGAGTAAAATTTCCAAATCAATAATACGCTACTCGAAATTAAATAATTTCTTATTTTCATGAGACTCATCAAGGCAGGTTTAAAGTGAATGAAGGGGTTGTGGAAAGCTGAAAGCAAATTCACTGCGTCTTGTCAAATCATTCTTTACTTTTTTCCTGAAACAAACAAAAAAAAAGAAGAATGTTTTAAAATAATACTGTAACCATATCTTTTTAAAAGCTTCCATATTATGGTACTGGGTTTCTCAATAAATTTCAAAATGAAAGAAACACTAGTGACAGCCAATATACCCCATTGAAACATTTTTTTAGGCTTTTTTTTTTGTCAGGCTAGCGTGATGCACTACTTTGTGCTGGAAATTTCACAAGAGGTTAGATGCCGATTTCGCTTTTCCTGTTGCTATTCTGGCTTGCATAATGACTGTAATATCTTACTGTTACAATAGAATACCAGGATGATATATATGTGTAAACAGCTAGACATTGCTCCATAAAAGTATGGCATATTGCTTCATATAATTTTTTTTTCTTTCAGAAAATAAACTTTAATTAAGAGTAAGTTAAAGTCACACGTTTGCCTGACTGAAATCATTTTAAATAGAAATTTGTAAAAAGGAGCCTTTAATTTAAATAAAAGCAAAAAAAATCTTGATGATTACTTTTATTATGTAGCACCGCTGCTTTTTTAGTTTTAGATTTAAAATCTTAATAAAAGTAAAAAGTGTAACCTAAATCAGATCTTTAGATCTAGGTCTAGATTACTATAAAAACTATATGTTTGAGTTACTATAAAGCGTACAAATATTGACTTCATTCGAAATTAGGTGGGACCTCGCTAATCAGGAAATTTCAAGAGATGATATTTTTTCCAGATATGCAGAGCTACCTGAAATTTCGGTTTTGTCGCCAGTGGAATAATAGATACTGATAATCAGTATGGTTTCTTTGTGCAGTGTGAACTGCTGACAGGAAGTTTTGAGTGGATGAGAAAATTTCATCGCGCTGAAGACATTGCCTGGATTCAGCTATTTCCTCAGCCATAAAGAAGAATGACAAAGGATGTCTTGCATAACATGACCATGCAAACATCTAGCATTGGTATACCAAAATGATTCATAGTAAGCTGTGCCAGTATAGGGGAGTGATGGGCCATGTGTAGTTTGACTAAACCTCTTGAGATAAGCACAAATATCTGTCATAAAGTGTGCTGTGGAGATGGTTCTTTGCCTTACGGTAGAAACATTGCATTGACCAGTAACAACCAGCACGACAGTAATAGCTTGTTTGTGAAAAACCTGCAAGAAATGAAGGCGATGCATTTCCACCAATTTCCGATGGCCATACATCAGTATTCTTAAAAAAAAAAAAAAAAAGGTAAATTTTTCCTTTCTTTTTATTCTAGATATACATGTAAATTTTGTACTCAGCGAGTCCCTCCTCCCGATTAACAGGTTTAGTTCACATAGACAAAATTATATTTCTTTTAAATCTTTCCCAATTGCCAGGGTTTCTGATTCAGAAGGTTCCTGATTTAGAAGTCCCACTGTTTTACCAAAACGCACCTAGTCTTAACCACTTCGGCACTTGGGTTCCTGAGGGAAGAGTAGATCGTGAGGATGAAGAAGAGGATGCTGATGAGGTAGAGCTCCCTGCAGACATTCTATGAGCACCAAATGGAGCAGCCTCCTCTGTAGCATGACTGCTGTGACTTGAAACAATGCCTGATGGGCCAGGCCTTGGATTCCTCTCGGAATTTAGTCTGCTCGGCAAGCAACAAATAAAACACATTAGGATATGGAGTGTAGCCCACATGTCCAGGTGTAGATAAAAAAAATAAACATATTGACTTTGCAAATGAGTTCTGAGGCAAAAGGAGAGAATATTAATAAATTGAAAATCCAACATGATGTTTTGTTTTACAAACTTAAAATCTTCAATTTATGCCTGTTGATACAAACAGTATCAGGTTCATTTCAAGATAGGAGAATGAATTAATTCATAACTACAATAGTTTTAACTACATTTTCTTTACGAAAGAATGATTTTCAACAACTTACATTTCACTGACGACTAAATCCGCCTCAACTCGTGGCTTCATGTTGCCCCTCAATGTGCTGCTTACATAGACATCTGTCGGGAATCGTTAAAGAGACATAAAGAAAAAATTGTAACGTTATACACAAATAAATAAAACTTTATGTTTCAATTGGTTGCTATAGTAAGGTGGATATATATCTTCAAAATTAGGTAACTTTCAAGACCATAAAACTTCAACTTTATTCTTAACTTTATCATACGACAAAAAATAAAAGAACCTGCCATGGTTTCACAAAACAATGTGAGTTGATTTGTTAAAATTTAAATAGTAAGGGAGTTATTATCCCTTCTTCAGAAGCAACAGAACTGCAGAACAGTAAAACAAAATTTTAAAACTTTTCTCATTTTGTTTTGAATGTGGTGAGATATGGAACAACACACATTGTGTAAAGATTTCAAAGCTATTTTTCAATATAAACAGTGATTACAAAAGCTGTTCAGAGAAACATGTATTATTTTTTTTCACAAAATAAACATTATTTAAATTGATTAGTTAACATTTTATCAGAAAAACAAGTAAACATTGCCCTCTTCAGGTTCATTTTTAGAAGAGTGATCTCTAGAACGTTGAGAACAGAGATATATTGTTAAAGTTTCCACAAAATACTAATCTTGAAATAGAGCAGTAGTCTGTACCTCCCTCTAATGATTAAGGACGTAATGGACTGTGAAATAATCATGGTGTCCTAGATAACTATTCAAACATTTCTCTTGTGTTGAAAAAAAGAGACTCAGCTTCTTACCTCTTTGTGTTTCACAGCCATAGTAAACCAAGGCAGCTGGAGCCAGCTTGCTCTGGAAAAAAAGTACATAGGTTCAAGGTATGACTACAGTTATGGATATCTCAAAATTGTGAAATTTAAAAAAAAATTTTATTTCATATCATAAAGTTATTAATGATCCAAAATAGATTTTTATGTATCCAAACTGCCACAAGACCGCTCTACAATTCTTACAAACTTCCTTAAAGAATTTGTTTTTAACAAAAGAATAGACGCACATAGGCCATACAAGAAGATAAACAAAATACCTCAAATTTGAACAGAAAATCAGTAGCAAATGTATTTCACAATATGCTTCTTTCATCTATCATGTTTTGAAATATCTGCTTCAAAAGCTTATAGCACTAATGAGTAAAACAAAGACACTGAGACAAGATTTCTTAAGGGAAAACTGTACAGCAATCAGGAAAAATATAGAGAACCCAACTTACAACAGCTAAAGAGGTGGTGTCATCTTTGAGTACTTCTTTTGGAGGTGCAGTGTCTAAGGATGTAAGAGTACAAGCATTTAGCTTTCATAACTTTAAACCTTTTTAATAAACATGTAAAATTTGTTTCCATAAAGATGCAATAAGACAATTTTGAATAGTGAAAAAGAAATGATTTTTTACATTCTGATAATTTGTGAGAGCTATTTTACTTGAAATCAAGACCATTTTCCTAGGTACCATTGAAAGCAAAAAGAAAGTACAAAAAATTCATTTTGTTATATCAAACTTAAAATTCGTTTTCAGCAAATTCATATTTTCTTCTTCGTTGTTAAAAAAAAAGTTACAGTAAAACTCGGTAATAACGAGAACTCGTGTTTTTTTCTT
This sequence comes from Elysia marginata, assembly GCA_019649035.1. Classification (NCBI taxonomy): domain Eukaryota; kingdom Metazoa; phylum Mollusca; class Gastropoda; family Plakobranchidae; genus Elysia; species Elysia marginata. Next base: position 139,311 of record BMAT01009707.1, on the reverse strand, counting down.
GAACTCTCGTTATAGCAGGGGTTCTCGTTATTCCCATAAAAGGGTTCAAAGAGGCAATAAGTTAAATTTGGATGAGACTGAGAAAGATAAAATGACTGGCTTCTTCGATATTAAGGCTGGAACTAAGTAAGCCCTAGTTATGCACACTCAATCATGACTCATGAGAGGCAATGTGGGTATGGTGTGTGGCTATGCCTGGGCCAATAGGCAATAAAATTACGACATCGTTACTGTCTCAAGCTCTTCAGTTCGATCAGTTTACACCGCGCGTGGAGGGGGAGGGAGGTGAGACTAAGACTGTGAGAGGAGCAGTATCTTGCGCCACTGAAAAGGGACTGGTAGGGTGGCATTGGTATCCACAGACCTCGATGCTCAGCTTGTGGAAAAACAAAGGGCATCCTACGAACACACACACACAAGACAAGTGTGGGCGGTAGCAGTGATGGTCACAGACTAATGTAGTCTGTGGTGATGGTCACTTGGTTCGCGAGCGCGAGAGATCTAAAGGCCTACACTGTAGACAGAAAGAGAGAGAGAGGGGTGGTGGTGGAGCGGAGGGGGTTGGGGAGGACAGAAGAAGTTGAAGGGGTAGAAATTCGTGTGTCTAGGCCTGTGATTTTTGTACTGTATCATGTGTATGTAATGCGTGTCCATTACGGCACTAGCCTAGGCCTACAGCATAGAGTTCTACTTCTAGGCTTCAATGTACGGTACTTTGCTAGATTTTGGTTTGGACTTTGAATGATGCAACTTCAAGGCCTCCGCCACTCTCTCAGCCGCCTCATCGCACTGGGTTTCTGAACACTCTGTTCTCGTTATTACCGAGATTTTTCTGGCTAAGCTGACTTAAGTTCTCGTTATTCCCAAAATAAATTATAGGGCTCAAATAGAGAGAAAAACGGGGATATTTATATCACTCTTTATACCAACAGTTCTCGTTATTCTAGTCCTCGTTAAAAATGGGTACCACTGTATCAGGCTGAGAGATAACTGTCATAGTTAATTAAGCACAAAACTGAATAATATTATTTTTCAGGCTTTACTTTTAATGTGTTTTTTTTTTCACTTTGTTCCTGATTATAATATTTTGTCTTTATTAAAGTATCTAACTGAAACAGGTAACTCACACAAATAAAACTTGTCATCTTTGTTTTCTATGTTTTCTCGCACAAATGATCGTAGCGCAGCCACTGAAACAAACAATCATTCTGTAATTTATTGTTATAAGTGCTGAAATCAGATAAAAATATTTCACAGAATTCTTATTATCAGACATTCCAAGTCAATCATTGTTTGCACTGAAAAATATTTGATAAAAAAAAAAAAACCAGAATAGCTCACACAATTGATGGGAAGCTGTTTAAAATATAAAAAGGCACAATTAAACATTCTTTACATATTAAAGAAACCCTTATAATTATTTGCATAGCACATCCACAAAATGAGTCCAGCTGAGAATTTCAGTAATAATAGTCTCAAGATAAGCCCTTCAAGATGGTGAAAAAAACATTTTTGATATCTTGTGGTGAAAAAAATATTTTTTATATTCTGTCTATCTACTGAATTTTTTATTTTGGAGATTTTAGATCACGGAGAAGAAAAGAATCAGCCCCCTTAAAATCACACTTTGCTGAAGACATATCAAGCAGCTGTAATGGAAAGCTCTTGCCAATTATAGGGCAAGAACATAGAATACCATCAAAAGTTTTGTTAAATTGCAAGTAAAAGTTCAATTGCCTTTATCAGTTTATATATTTGAAATTTGTAAAAGAGCAAAATTAGGAAGCAATCTTACGTGGTTCTCGGGGTCTGAACAAGCCTTGAAGGATTGACCTGTCTGGAAACTGAACTCGGATAACAATGCGATCATAATTATCAAACATGGACTCCATCCTCTCATTACGCATTGCTGTTGTCAGAAGAGGCTGGTCCTCAAATTGTCTCCTGAAAAAGGAAAGGCTTAATTGTTTATTTGTTTTGAAGTGAGAATTCCTATTCCCTTGAAGATAATAATAATAATAATATCTAAATTTATATAGCGCTTTTTACAATAATTTAAAGTCTCAAAGCGCTTGACAAAATAAAAGCTACACAGTTTCTTTCATACAAGTTTTCAAAAACATGGATAACGTAGACAATTGGAAATTGAAGGAAAAAAAATACAAGATATATCAAATACAAAGCTAGATATATCCAATACAAGAAAACATGGACAAGAAAAATTGTAAATTTAGGGTTCCTGATAATTTTCTTATAACGGTTCAGTTTTTAAATAAGTATGTCTTCAGAACTGATAAAAATCAAGATAATGATTCAGACTGTTGAACTGATAATGGTAGACGGTTCCAAACGTCTGGGCCCTGGAAAGTAAAAGCTCTGTCCCCGTAGGTTTTCAATTTTGTTCTAGGTTCTAGATCTATCGATAATTAACTTTTAGATGAAAATAGTAGATCTAGACAATAAACTAAAATCTTGAATTCACAGATCAAAGAGAACAATTTCTTTAAAAGGAAACACATAGCCTTTCTTTTATATAAAAATGCAATTGGAAATGCTGTCATTATATAAAAAATGTCTAGTTCCTTAATGACTCCTTAGTGACTCTTCTCTGAAGGAGGACATATAATTTTCCTACATAAAGAATTGATTGGAGAGTAGTCTGAAAAGATCAGGCAAATGTGATTGTCAATATCTAGCTGGTTGAAAAACATACAATATTCAAATTGGGTATCTTACACTGCATTTTGTAAGTCTCTATACATCATTTTAACGTCATTTTTTGTCACATCAAAGAAATCATCGGGAACATCTGAAACAACGAAAAAAAAATACTTTTCTTTATTTCTTTACTTGGGAGTCTTATGAAAAACAATAATTGTATAAACCAATACATAATTTAAAAGACTGGACAACACTGGTTAAAAATGAAGCAATTAACAATGTTAACGATTATCTATCTTCCTTTTTCTTTACTCTTTCACAATAATTAATCAATCTCTGTATGAAAAACTGTTAAGCTTTATGTGCTTTAAGACTATGTTTTAATAATAGGCCACCTCCTATCATCTTTCATTATCTTTACATAGTCTCCTAACAATTTTGGCATGCAATTGAAAATTCATAACATTAAATCCTTAAAACAGCTTAGGACACAATGCATCTGCATCCAAACTGATGTAAGCATTGTATTTTTTATAATATTTTAAAGAAAGAGAGCTGATTTTGAATATCAAGGCTGGGAGCGGCCATCACAATAAAGGGCTGAAAGCGGGAGGTCACAGACACCATTATTGAAGATGGGAACAGTGTCAAGGTGGGGTTCTAAAGGTAGATTTTCCCAGTTAAATTTTTTAAGAATAAAGACAAAAATGTAGAAGGTGAGTAAGTTTTTAATTCAAAGGGCAACAATCAAATGTTCAGCAAAACTTATGTCATAATTAAACAAGCATTCTAGTCCTTCTGTTATGTTTCCTACTTGTTCTATTATCCCTCTATAAAGAATTTAGAAAAGAGCATGACCAGGTGCGTTGAAAATCTAAAAATTAAATATACATCCAGAAGGGTTGAAAAAAATGTTTAATTCTGCCCTGCAACATAAATAACGAGCAATGAGTCAAGTTCTGACTTACCATCATCTTGTGAGTTCATTTCTGATTCCAAAACCTCATTCCCGTCAAACAAAATTGGATCCCTATTGCACTAACACATAAGAAAAAAAACAGATCATGAAGTTGATGAAGCTAAGCAGATTAGGATACACCATACAAAAAAACATGGAAATAATGGCAACCTAAACCAAGACGGCAATCCAGCAAGTTGTTAGTCATAGCGAATCCTAAATCAAGATGTAGCTTTTGGTACCGAACTTTATTATATCCCTCTACAATTACTTATTGAAAGGTTTTAAAGGTGTGAAATTAGCAGTGGAGAGAAGTAGGCTTTTTAGTGGAAGTGCCCGAAATGTCTGCCTGTAGTATGACCCAAATCTGCGACTTATAGATGCTTCGGCACCCACCGTCTTGCCACTTAGAGAAACATAGCTTATACCATGCCGCCACTACGCTCCTTGAAAAAGCCTACTTCTCTCCACTGCTAATTTCATACCTTCAAAAGCCTTCAATCATTTGATTGTGCAGTGGCTGCCTCCACTATTTATTACAATTACTTATTGAAGCACAAGATATCTTGCTTAACAAGTAGAAGCTATCCATTCCAGAAGTTTGTTTTCTTTGTAATGCTCTAGACCCTGAAGTTAAAATAAGATTGCATGGTTTTAGCTGGGTTTACTGAGATATAAATCCAAATTCCAAGATGTAGATGATAGAAACAGTACTTGATTTTAATTTATTTTCAGGAACAGGAAAATTGTTTAACACTTTTTGAATTCAGTTACAATGAAAAGAAGAGCATGGCAGAGAAAATCAAGGTTTTTTTTTTATTTTGTTCTATGAAATATTCCTAAATAGAGCATGTGCAAAGACCTTTTTTGGTAACCTTCCTAAGCTGCGATGCGAACGATCTAGCAGTTGTTTTAGCTCCACATACTGACATAAATCTACACTGAAATGATGGGCCAGCAATACATTGTTGGTAATTTTATTTTAGCATAATGATGCTGAAACAACTCACCGCTGATTCCAGTACTGATCTTTCTCTTCAAAAGGCATGAAAAGGGAAAAAAGATTAGTCTCTTATTAAAAAACTAAAATGGAAATCTGACAAGAGTACAATCTTTCTTTTTAGATAATAAATGATAAACAATGTAGACCCACATTTAATGATACATGAAGGCTTTTATACAAATACATCAACCTGTTAACAGCACTGCAGATGCACACCCTATGTCCTACAGTAGGCAGTCGATGTGTACTGTAGACTTACAGCTTAGGCCTGTTTTGTTTCCAGCACCCTTCAAAACGGGCTACTTTTAGTACACAATAATGGTTTTCCTTTGGAACTCAAGAGATCACAGTCTAATTTAGTTCATCATGATACAGTTTTGGGAGTGTTTTATAGTCTTAATTTGTAATACACAAAAAGATGAACGCATATACAACCCTCGTTGAATGTTTGTGCTGTGTATATCTTGTAAAAGCTGGCTTGATACCGCCACTACTTACAACCTGGATGTTCGCTTACAGGTTTTGATACTGCTACAGTAGACCTAGATCTACCACAGTTAACAGTAGGTTTTCCAAGAAGAAAAAATTACAGAACTTTAAATTTAGATCTATAGGTCTTCAGATATGTTCTTCAAACATGGGGAGTAATTTCAATAGCAGAAAAGGGGTTAATTCACCCCTATAAATATTCATTATATTAGAAAAATTTTTGTAAAAGTATGCCCATCAGATACTAACCTCTTGTTATTTTGTAAATTCATGCCTCTTGTAGATTCTGGAAACTGCAAAAGTAATGTAAAAACAACATTGAATGTGTAATACAATGATAAATGTATGTATAAAATTATTATTTAAAAAATGTAAGTGCAAGTCTTTTTAAAACAGGCCATTTTTTTTCTTTCATTGCTTCAGATTTATAAATCCTTATGGACAACAAGGTGGCATCAGGTTAGTGATGACATAAGATTAAATTACTTTATTTTCTAAATAATTTTTTTCACAAACACTGACTTTCAACGGGCCAGGGGCAGTGCTGGGTTTTTTTAAGAGAGACAGATAAAAATAAAAGATGTAACAAAGAGGTATGGACAATGGAGAGAGACAGAGAGACAGACAGAGGCGAGATGTAGAGAAATAAACAAATCAACTATGGTGAATGGTTTGTACTTCAAACACTGAAAAAAAGACACTGATTTTGAAGATTCACTTTTTGGCAAGTTTTTAATTTTGTAGATCTACTTTTTGACAAGCTCTTTAAATGTCAATTTTGAAGATTCACTTTTTGACAAGCTCTTTAGACAATAATTTTGAAGATTCGCTCTTTGAAAAGATTGCTAGATGTTAATTTTCAAGATTTAGCTTTTGAAAAACTCTTTAGATGGGTGTTTAGCTAGAACTAACAAGAGCTTTAATCACCTTGAAGTTTTCAAAACTGGAGGGCACATGGCTTTGTCTTGACTCTTGCCTTGAATCTGGTTGTACATCTACAGGTTGAGTTGGGTCAGCCATTGCTTGAAGGTGAGGTAGAAATCGAGCAGCCAAGCGTTGTGCTATCTGAAAATAACCAATTATTAAAACTATCTGTAAATATCCAGTCATTAAGCATCTGTAAATAACCAATCATTAACTATCTGCAAATAACTAAGCAGTTACTTTTTGCAAAAAACCTAGTATTTAATATCTTTAAATAACATATCATTTACTATCTGTAAATAACCAATAATTAAACACTTTTTGTAAGTTTCTTGTAAGCTTTCAAAGGTCCTTACACTGTTATCATTGCCAGATTAGGCTCCGCACTATCTAATTAGGTTGTATGCAAAGTGTTACAAAAAACAAACAGATAAGACTAACGTCACCATCGAACATAGCATGAAAAAGACCTAGTCAAATAACGATGCCTAAAATGATGATTGTAAGCCTTTCTATTCTGATCCAGCAAACCCAAGTTTAAAACCTGACAAAAACAGTGTCAACTGTAGCAAAATAAAGAAAAGCGCCAAATCACATTTCTTTTTTTCTCATTTATATTAAGTTTTGCAGCTTTCAGGCGGATTACATAAAAGATCAAAGATCATATCAATTAATTGCACTCACATTTCAAATATTCAAATTGTTTCATTTCAAAAACTAAGTGATCAGTTGAAAGAAGAATATCCTCAGCCCTAATTTTTAAATTGCACTTTTAACATAGAATTTCAAACTTTCATCATGCTTAGATTAAGTGGTTTAAGCCAAAATATGATTTTGTAAACTACATTTAACAGTAAATTATGATCTTTCAACTTATTCCAATTAAAAATATTTAAGAAACCTGATATTAAAGTTTGACTACAAGCATTGAATGATCAAAAGAATTGTGCATGCATCTCAAATACTCATTAATGAGGGAAGCGATCCCATCTATCACACTTTTCCTAGAGCTTTACAAAAGCAAGGAGCTTGCATCCCTCTTAACTTTGTTTTCTTACTAATATAGGCCAAGGTGAAACCTACTCACTGTCTCCTTTTATCGATAATTGCAGTGAGGAAGTTAAAAAAAAGGTAACACATACACAAACCCATATATATTTTTTTGTTTGTAAAAAAACATACATTGTGTAATGGTTGAAATTTTTTTACTTGTCTTTAGTTTTATATAATGAACGGTGATGCTGTGCCTTTTGTGTGCCTTAAGGCCCTTGCTACAAATGAATAGTAGAAAGAAAGCTGTCAATGGTTTGGTCTTTTTTAATACTGTTAAAAAATCCTTGGGGTGTCTGATTTGAATTTGAAATGCACTCGACAACACATTATTGAAGCAGGACTTACTGCTTGCTCTTGAGGGCTTAAATCACTGAAATCATCTGGAGTGAAGACCTGAACGCCAGGTATGTTCAGGTTTCTCAGATCATCAATGGCAGATGAGTGTTGCTGTTGTCGAACAGGGCTTGGATCTGTTACACCTGATTAGAAAAGAAATACCTCTGGTCAGTTGAAAAGGAGACTTTTGTTGAAAAGTTTTTGCTTTTTTGTTGCTGTTTTTCTTCTGTTTACTTTATTTGTGGGAATTCAGTTGATCATCCTCATATCGCTCAGAGAGCCTAAAATTTGTTTGAAAACTTTTATTTCATCTGAATGCCACATGCAAATGGGTTACTGTCATAAGAGATGATCTTGTGTTTGAACTGCCCAATGAATAGGTATAGCTTCGCTTCACAGAGAGAGTTGCGTCAGTTGATGTCTTTTTTTCCTCAAAGCTTCAAACAACTTTAAGATATAAAGAATAAGATTTAGAAAAAACTCTAGCATAGAATCTTCCACACGTTAACTTATGGAAACCCATATCAAAAGAGCAGCTTTAATAATTATCTTAAACATTGCCCATCTCTAGAAAACTGTTTTGACAAACACAAAGATAGTAAGAACAAAGAATATCCAATATTCCAATTAAACTTTGAGTGTACAAGATTGTGCTAATCCAAAAGCCAACCTGAGTTTGGTATTACTTGCTTGTCCATACTAGACTCCTGTAAAGTTGGTTCTGAGTGTCCTGTCGTAGGTTCAACACTGCCAGAGCTTTGCTCATCTACATCCATGGACTGAACGGTAGTGGCACTCAGGTCAGCGCTGTTCGCAGCAGCTAGGCTAACTTCCTTCATCTTTTGCTGCTCATCCATATGGCACAGCTCATTTTTCTTGAGGGCTATTTCCTCCAATTTTGCCTGCTTCTGTTTCTCTTTTTCCACCTTGTCCACAATTGCACCAAGTGTTCCCTCATCAATTGATCGGTGCAGATGCCTTTAAATTGTGCATGGAAAAAATTAATTTTCACTCATATTTTTGAGATCATAGGGGAAATTCAGCAGACTAGTGAGATGCTATTGACAAATATATTTTAAGCATTCCTTTAATATGAGCTCTATATCAGAATTCTGAGATATAAGCCTTGCTGAAAATCTCTTTAAAATCCTTTTCAAAGGTGATTAAAAAAAAGTATTTGGGTATATAACCATGTACTCATTTATTGCATTTGAAAGATTCATGACCAGTAAGATACATCAGCGACAAAATTTAAGAGACTCAATGGAAAAATTTTTAAATGATTCATTAGAAAAGATTTTAAGATGAAAATGGCCTTATGAAATAAAAAAAAACACAAACTTTCAACATCAACACAGAAAAGCTTGGCTAAAATTTTAATCCTATTGTGAAAAACTTGAATATCAGAGTTATTTTGTGAGACTGAAATAAATTATATTCCATTCTCTGATAAAAAGATATAAAATCAAACATCAAAAACACAAATTTCATCTTTTTTTTCCCTATATCAAAATGGTACTTAATTTAAAAACCTTTATAACTATGCAATAAAAATTATCTTTGTACATAAGTTTTAAAAATAAAACAGAAGCCCCCTTTTTTTTGTTTTTTAACAAAAGAGTTATGTGATAGAGGGGGTTTTAAAAATTTTTAATATGAGACTTTGTTGAATGCATTCTTTGTCTCATTGTAACCTTGAATAAATTCAATGAAAAAAATGCCACATGCAAAGATGCTAGTATGTCCAATTAAATC
>BMAT01009707.1:109561-130048 GCA_019649035.1 Elysia marginata | reverse complement strand
GTAAGAGTTCTTCATTCTTGATAAAGTACGTTAATATCTTAATTTTCTGAAAAGATTGTAGACTTTTTTTAGGATATATAATAGTACAAATAGACAATAGAGTTTATTTAGGAAGGTTTTTTAAAAACTTTTTGACATCCTACTCACCACAACTGATGGTGAGAACAAGATACAAGTGTTTTTCAACGACAACATAAAAAATTTAAGACATTAGGAATTTTTTGCTTATGCATGTTCTCAAACATACTTAAATAAACGAATTTTGCACAGACAATGCAAATGATAACAATCTTACAATATTGTGTGGCATTGTGGGCTCTAATTCAGAGAAGCTCAGGATTCGAACCCTGTCTTGGAAGGCTGGCGTTTAATCCTTGGGAAAGGCTCTCTATACACATTACATAGCCTAACTCAGGCCTTAAAGGTGTACCTGGCTACAGGCAGCAAAAGATCTTGTCAGTATGCTAGAGCTGCTGCTGCTCTGTGAGTTCAGAAGTAAATTCTGTTGTTAAGTCCTGTCGCGGGAACATATTTAAAATGTTTAGAGCATATTAGTGGATAAAGCGTAAAACAGAATCAATCTTTATTTACTTTCATACAAATTAATCTGGTTGGCACCCTCAGATTGTTTTTGAGTTCTCAACTGTCAACTGTTTACCTGATAATTGCCTTCCCAGAGGTCAAGGCGAGCTTCTTAAGGGTCGTGGCTTTTAGGGCTTGCTCTCCAACAACCTAAGAAGTGGGAGAAAACAGTCAAATATTTTAACAGAAAACTATTTATAACAAAAAAAGCAACATTTATAACTGAAAGTTAAAAAAAAAAATTTAAAAATTTAAGCAATCAATACTGAAAATACTATTAAACTATCAAAAGGATCAGTCATTTTAAATACGCACAAAAACACAAATCTTTAACTCTGGGTTTTTTGACCAAGTAGGATGACTGGGGAAAGGAAGTTACAGATAATTAAGATTTGTCTGAAGAGCAGTTTTATGCAGGTTCTTTAAAACACAAACTAATCAAGAATAACTATTTCTTGCACATGTCGCTTAAACCTCTCAAGGAACTTTTTTAAAATACTTTAGTCTTGTTTTTTTTTTTCACACTCCCACTTGAAATGTTTTTGGTGGCACAAGCACATGAACTTCTGAAGTGAGGTCTGGGTGATTGTTGTGGAACAATATATAGAATATCTTACTCAATCTAGAGTCAATCTCAAGGTGTGGAAGTTAACATATATATAGAATACCTTACTTAATCTAGAATTTCTAATTCTAAACAAAATAACACAAATATTTTACATAGCATTCAGCGCCTGTAAAAAACCTTAGGGAAATCTAACATTTAGCATTGCCATTATAGTGCTGTAAACAGTTTTGGTCACAGAAAATTTTTTTTTTAATTTAAATGCCATATAAATATCACAAAACCTAACATGACAAAAAATTCAAAATAAAACTATGCCCCTCTGGTTAATTCATATAGAACTAGAAGCTCAGTAATTACCTCTTCTCTCATGTATATACACACTGGATGCAGGGCTGGTATGTGGCAAGTGTCCACTTGTGTGAGAACATCTTTCAGATGGCTGAAAAAATTAGAGCCTTACAGAGGTGAAAAAATAACCATACCCCATTTAAGTACAGACTAATACTATTAATTGTCTTTTCAGATAAAAGTCCTTGAAGTCTAACATAGTTAGATATTTGTTTCAGTAAATCTTCATTCCATTATTTACTTTTTTACTTATTCTGTTCTTCAAATTCTTTTAAAGCTCTTATTTTTTATATTATTTTGTAAATTCATTTTATATGCCAGTACACTAGATCAAACATGAAGTAATACAGAATAATATGAAGTCAAATTTTGTTTGGGTTTGAGTCTGCTACAGAATGTTTTTTGCAAAAGAAAAAGACTATTCTCTGCTTCAATTTAAATAAATAAGAGTAGAATTGACAGCTTATGGCCATAAGCAAGCAACTAGAATAATTCAAGCACAGGTATTCTACAATCTAAAGCTCATGGCCTCTAAACTGATTTATTGCAGGATACAGAAACACTTAAGTATACCAGCCTTTAAATCAATATAAAGGCTAAATAATAGAAAGGTTTAAGTTTTGAGCTTGAATGCTGTATAGTTTACATCAGACAAATCCAAGTTCGTTAAATTTCCTACAAAAAAAAACAACATAGTTGACCAACTTTAGAATTTGGATTCACATATACAAAATTGGAAAGCTCATCTGAGGAAAAGAGTATTTTATATCTTGATTATCTTACGATTTATAATTGGGCTTGAAAGAACCTGAATATAATGAGTCTCTTTTTTTTCATAGGGTAACATTTTCTATTAAAACAGCAATAAAGTTCAAAGCCAAAAATTTTTCAATTATTAATTTCATCTATTGCTTCACTTTTTATATCACCCACTGCTCCATGCTTTACTGATTTCATCTGTAACTTTCAAAAGGTGCAAAGAAAAATAGTAACATTTTAGATCAGTGATCAAACAGGTCTATTTCCTTTAAAATATTGAGATGTTTAACCAGATACATTTTGATGAAATGCTTAATGAATACAATTTCAAAGTACATACCTGATCTTACTTTCAAATACCAACAAAATATCCCAGAGGCTTGATGAAGGTTTGAAACTTTCCTGATATCTCTCACCAGAAGCAAGCTGGGTGAAAACAAATACAAATATGATGTTTTTGCAAATTGCATGCCATTTTTACTACATAATTTTAATTACAAAATTTCAGTAAGCTTTAATTCATTCCAGTGACCTGAAACTGTCTGATTTTTAGTCCAATTTTGTCTAAACTATTTGTTGGAGAAAGAAGGCTTGTTTGAAATGCAATAAGTACCCATTTATGAGCATAAAGAATAGAACTCAGTGGCTGCATTACACCATGATTTGGGTCCCAAACATCCCTAAATTAAAATACTTTCCTCATACCACTATCAGCAAACACTAAGTCTAGAGCTACAAGTTTATAAAAAATAAAGACTGACACATACCTGGAGTGCGATAACAACATCTTGCTCTGTCCTTGATGAAGGGGATTTAACCATTTCAAGCTTAGCATTGTTGGGAAGGCTCGCATACCTCACAGACAAACTCAGATCAAATTCTTTTCTTCCTTGACTGGTGGTACAAATGAAAATAAAAGAGGCAAATAATTATCTCAATGAGCAAAAATGACATGCCACTGTTGTAAGTGTAACATTCAGTTTCAAATCTGCTTATACAACAAAAACGATCATGGTTAAGACTTCCGCTCACAAACAAAATAAGTACACAAATTCTAGCTCAAAAGGCAACTAAAGAGTGAATTAACATTTTTGCACTAATTTTAAAAGAGGGTTCATAATCTATCCATTTTTCCACTCTAATCTAATAATTGTGCATAAACACTCAACAGCGAGATTTCTGACTTTTTTCAATACAGAAAAACTGCTACTCCAGCCGCAGTTGGTGAGGGTAATAGACACTGAATCTTTCCGAACTCTAAAAACTTTGAACAGAAATGTAAGCATTAAAAAGCAAAGAAAAAATTATCTTCCTCTCACTTATGTTTAACTCACACAAGTTTGTAGTCCTCTGGAGGAACAAAACCCTGTCTTTGACAAACTTCTTCAAGAATCTGTGGGCAAACGAGACAGGGGATTTATGTTAGTTCATTTGGCTAATTTTAGATAAAAGGCTGAAAAATTAAAAGATAAAAGAACTCACACATAAGTTTCATCTTTGACAATAATACAAGATAAGATAATCCTTCCTACTCATCCGATTTCAAGACAAGCGGAAGTGATTTGAAAGGGTTCCAAGTTTTTTTGCAATCAAGGTTTCTTAAATATATTGTTATGATAATGCTTACGGTGCAAACTTGTTTAAGATATTTGCTGATCTCACAAAAAAAGTGATTGTTTCAGACTGAGCGGTAAACTAAAAAATTTATATATAAAGCGTTTCACAAAAAAAGACAAATTATAACTATTATAAGGCGGTTAGTAGGAATGATATTAAACTTGATCAGAATTAGGGCCTACGAAAACTAACGTTAGTACCATACAGTGCTGGTGCTAGTCATCTGGCACACACAAGTTCATGATTTTTTTATTGGAGCAACATAATTTTAGTTCAGCGCAAGACTTGGCATATTCCATGTCAGAACAACATTCAACAAGACTCTAGTATAACATCAGTAGGCCAAACCGACAGAGGTTCGTCCTTTCCCGCTATGCTCTATACCCTTCCCTTTTTCTTAAACACGTGCAAAGTTCCACCAGCTGAAACTGAAAAACAAAAGGCAAAATAATATAAGAGTAACAATGGTCAGCTAGTACCAGTCCAATGTAGTTCTAATTTATGTGATTTGGACTGACCCTGCAGGATGGCAAGCCATTGCACTTTATGTACTGCCTTGGAATGATGGAGATAAAGTTACTGCTGCAATTCACAGAACCGTAGTCATCTTTTAGAAGGGACAGGTCATTCAGTAGGATTGAGTCTTGTGTGCACTTTTTGGCCACTCTTGTGGTTTGGATTTTCTCCATATAAATTATAATACTTCATCTTTAGATTAATTTATTGATAGGTCACAACAGTCAAACACCCGCTTTCACAGACTCTGAAGTGTATGTGTGGCCTTTGCAATCCTTTGAGAGATATCGTCGGAGGCTGTGACGCATTCACTTCTGATCACTGATCTGAGGTATGTAAACTATTGGGCGTTTTCACTTGGATCCCAATATATACGCAGGCAGGGTGGTTCTGTGAGGTGGCACAGTATGGTTTTCAACTTGTTAGGTTCGTTTTTTATTCTCAGGGCAGCAACATTAAGGGATTACCGTTGAGCATATTCTGGCACAACTGTTTTAACTCAGCCATGATAGCGATGTTATCTGCATAGAATTTATATATATATATATGTCTGCAAGTTTATCTGGCTCAGAGAAGTATGATATACACCTGTGAGTATCAGTGGTTTTGTCCTAACCCAGTTTAGTGTGAGCATTGTTTAAAGCACAACCTCTTGAAAGACTCCTGTGTTAATAGGAAATTTTCCGTCATTCCCTTTCCCATTCCAGATTCCTACAACTGAGGATGGATTGCTATGTCTTGAAGGATATCCTAGAATGTACCTGTTACACTGATGGATAAATACCTAGCTGAAAAATCTCATTATGAAATTGTGTTCAAGCCCATAGTGTCACATCTGGAAGACTTACAGTTACACAATGGGGTGCCACCTTATAAATCAAAGTCTAAACTTCATTATGCTCATTGTAAAAAAAATAGATATAGATCTAATTTGTTTTTTTTTTCAATTGAGGGTTTTGTGCAATGAGATGGATTATTACTAATTTTAATAAACATAAATTATGAAATGAAGGGTATTGGTAATGAAGAATAGTTTCTAATTAAAATAGATTTGAAAAACAGTGGAAACCAATGAACCAGTGTCGAAATCTTGCCACAAATTCTATCTGACTTTTACAAATAAGGGCACTGGTGAGTTCCATGCGATGATGCGTAACTTTTAAAATAAAAAACATTGCTGGTGAAATAAAGGGTAATGAAGCGTAATTTCTCATTGAAATAAATAGTAGCCCTATTCTGCCCTAATTTGCCTACAGCTACAAATGGCATTATTATTTTTTTAAAACTGGTGACAGTTTGGTTGTTCCAATGAACAGCCCAATGCTTAAAAATTTTCGATGATTTAAGTCTTATTACTGTCTATAATATAGGTCTACATGACAAAGCAAAATAAAAACAAACGGCCATCAGGCCAGCACAGCAGTCGATTCCGAACGTTGCGCATCGATCGAAGTTATAATTTCGCTTACAACGAATGGCCAAGCCTCGCGTTTCAGAAAAAAACATCGAATTGATTAAAGCATGAGTGAACGTTATAAACTAACCTGCAACAGCTTTGTGTTGGGATTAATTTTTACATTTTGTCTTCTCCCGTTTGGGCATAGAACTTGCACGGAGGCAGCCATATTGTTAAGGTAAATAACTCTTGTTGAGTGATTTTATATCAAAACTTCCGGTAAAGGAGCTTGTCTTGACGACGGGTTTGATTGGATGATTTTCTTCACTTTGACCAATCGACAAGAAGCCGATGCCTGTCGAGTTGCTGTTACTGTTGTGTCAGCCTAGATTTACTTTGTCATAATGTTGAGAATGTAAGAAAACCTTTCGCAGCTGATGTTGAGATCACTCAAAAAATATTACATCAAGATAACAATATGCATGCAGTCGTCGATTTCAAAGTGAATGTTTTTTAGCCTAATTATATTTTGATCCCGAAGCGAGTAGACTTGAAACAATCCAATATCTGATTTGGTAAAACGTGATCAGACACATCATTTGTGAACTCTGGATAGATCTATACATGTGTATATAATACTCTAAATCTAAATCAGGAGCCCAACAGTTAACAGCAGAGTCCCAAGATCCGCTGATACCAATTCGTATCAAACATCTGTAGTTTCTTAATTTTGCCTGGTCCTTAAATCAGTACTTTTTTGTTTGTTCCCACCCCAATACTTTATGAGATCTACATTTAGACCGAGCTGGTGACCGTGGGTCTTAGGACCTGGCCATTTGAGCTTTTGTTTCAGGGAAAGTATGATAAAGGTTTTATTTATTTATTTATATTTGCCTTCTAGCCTCTGTTAGGGGCTCTTAGGACTCTATCAGTTAAAACCATATAACAATAAAGTAATAAAAGAGTTGCAAATTTGGACTTGGTCACTTAACACTAGCGTGTGGATTAGATTGAAGCATTTTTTTCTCATCTCCTTTCCAGGGGTTAGAGACCATTTGTGAAAACCATCAATTCTTCAACCAAGAAGACGGGCTGTTATTTTTCTTCATCTAGCCAAACAGCTATAAAAGGTAATTTAAAATGTTGTTCAATTATGATTAAATCCAAAGATGAGCCTGAGGCTGTGACAAAAAATTTCAATTTGTGATGATAGACATAACATTATGATTATAACTAAGTGCTACAGGTAACAAGGAGTCAATACCTGTTAAAAATACAACAAAGTCAATCTATGCGTCTATGTCAAAGCTGCAGGTCAATCTGAGTGGAATAAAACTAGGGGGAGTTTACAAAGAAGGCTTGCAGCTTATTAGAAGAGTAGCAGCTCTAAGAGGCATCAGTATTTGTGATGGTGGTCAGTTGTAGTTACAAGTGTTTTTGCTGCTTTTAATACCCTATGATGTAGAATCTAACTCAGTCATGTTCAGTTGGCAGGCTCAGGTGGTCAAGTACCTTGTCTTGTGAGCAGTTTGTTTAAGACTGAACAGGCTGGGTAAAGGCACAGATTTTCACTCCTTGTTCAGATTGCACAGATAATTTTAAGGGGGTGAAAGTACTGTGTCATACATCACAACAGAAACATGACCTTTCATCACAGCTTCATACTTGTGTTTTTATCACTTTTTCAAATTTATGTAGACTAAGACAAGGCATTGCAATACATCTAATCTATGGCAAGGAAAGAATGGTATGGTTTTTTCTCATGCAGTTTAAATACAAATAGTTACAAATTTAGTGGAGTGTAAAAATGAAGAGGGTGGCATTGGGCAATAAAACAAGGCTGCCATTTTTATTTTTAAACTACAGGTAAGCATATATTGCAAAGTTCTACAATCCTGCTACTCAGGGAAATAGTGTGACGTAAAAATATTCATATTAGTGAACTTTTTAATCTTTTAATATCCCTTCACAGAATGTCTGGCAATTCCACCATTGATGCAGACATTTCTGCTTTGGAGCCTGCATCACCCCCATCCAGCAAAGGTAACTAATAGTTTAGAGCTATACACTTCCTATCTCCTTTCATTGTCATGCTTTTTTAAGCAGCTTTGTAAATTGCTGAAAGTAGAATTCTCTAATAGTAATACCTTATTCATTTCCAGAGGTCTTTCATCTTCATTTTCCAATTCATCTTCAAACCTCAAAAAAAAATTGAGGGTGTTTTGTGGATTGAAAACAATTTTGATAGGATTCGTGTAAAATATGTGATCGAAACAAATGAATAGACCTTTTACAAACTACGTACCAAAGGTAGTCTGAAAATTTAGGAAACAGTTTACTTTTATTACAGATTTAATTCATGTGTTTATTTCATTATATAGAAAAGTCAAATATTACAGTAAACAGGTCATGCTTATCACATAAAAAAAAAATTAACTGTTATATTGCTTAATTTATAAGCAATTGAAAATATTAAGCTTTAAAAACATCCAATCAGTATAACCCAAATTTTTCTCTTTCTTCTCCAGTCATTGTGGATTTAGCCAATCGTCTTCTAAAGGAGTTTAATATTTCAACTCAAATTGAAGATATTTGTGACATTACGGCATCATTGTTTGTGGTTTTGTATGAAAGCTTGTTTAGTGATAGACTTCCAGGTATGTAGAATAAAACGTTAACAGATATAAATTAGTTATTAAGTTTGTAATATCATAATTAACTTGTAAAGAGGAATCACTTTAAACTGAAATGGGATTTTTATTATAATCAAAAGTAGACTTTAGACTTTCGTCCCCAATTCCTTTTCTTTTTCTTTGAAATCAAATGTTCAAACCAAATATATCTTGCAACTCACTGATAAACAGTTTAAATGGGTATACTGTAACAGACCTGCCATTCATACTGATTAAATCAGTATAATACTGATTTATTGGCCAAAATATTAAAAAATACTGATTTTCTGATTTTTATCACAAAATTCTGATTTTTTATGGCTTGATAACCACCACGCAATTAGCACAATGTCAAAGAGTTAATTTTGTCAGTTTTTGTCAATTTTTTTTTAATAATCTGAAAATTATGTTTTTAGTATTTGAACCAAAATAGTTTATGGTACGCCTACTGTATTATGGAGCATGGTTGAAAAAGTCGTAATGTGCAATAGAATTTTCTAAACCCAGAGCAAAGGAGACCTTCCCTTTTTTAGATTCTGTACTATACCTAGTATAACTTTCATTTTAACATTTACAGGTTATGTATTATAATTTTCAAAGGGCCATTTTTTTATGCTAATAAATTACCATTATAACACTTAACACAGCAAACCACCAACCCTTGTTGGTCAATTGAGGTGGCTAAAGGTGATGATAGAGTAGGATTCCACCCCCAAAAAAGTCAAAACACAATTAGAAGACAAAATGCGGTTTTTCTTTTTAATATCTGTTCTGAGAAGTTAATTTTTGTTGAAAAGCATAAGACTCTAAAGTGTCCATGCATCAAAGACAAATTCCACCTTTCACAACACTCCTGCAATGGCAATCAAAAGTTATTGAACTATAGCCAAAATGCCCTTTTTCTTTTGTGGGACGTCATGATATTGTAGCTGACCAGAAGTCTTAAGAATTTAGAATATTATCTATTACAATGACAGAAAGTGGACACCCATATGGCGGAAACAAAATATGTCATTTAGGCTTGTTTGATGGGAGAAACAGTGTGTCATTTGAAATCTCCACTGTACAGTTTGGAAAATTGGACCAACTTTATAAAGTTTTTTAGCTCTGACTTAGCAAGATATAACGTTTTGTTTTTGGTATTTTAAATTTTACTATATCTGGCTACGCTTAGCTTTCAGCACATTGCGCACTGATTATAAAGAAGAATTTTTGTTTTTTTTCAAACAAGGGATCATCCGACAACCAGTGTCAAAAGAAGATGAAGTCCACAATTGCCAAATTGTGATTGATGTATTGTCCACGGAGGTGGTGAAGGACAGCCTGAGCCACATCAGAGGTGTGGATATTGTGGCAGGGGACAACACAGCTATCTTGAATCTCTTGGATATTTTCTCTTATCTCTTGGAATATGTTGTGAAACGTATTGAGAATGAAGCTGATCTGAATGGTAAGTGTACTGTACAGATCTCTTAGTGTATATCATACTTTTTGCACAAAAATGGAAAAATCTGTGTAAAATAGGTTGTGTTTATTGCACAAGTCTGCTGATATATTTTATGAAAGCTCTGAACCAAATAAGTACGCTAGTGTCAAGATTACTAACTGTTGTTTGTTTTTTTATGATCAGATAGACTATCTTCATAGATTTTTTAGTTGTTTTTTTTTTTAACTATAAAGGCTATTTGATATTTTGGTTTTCAGGAATAAAAATTTTGTCTTCTGTAGTGTGTTCAGGGAAGCAAATAAACAGCCCTCACCCATAAATAAGATAAGGAAAAGAGGCTGCTTTTTTCAATAACATGATATTTCCATAGAAATGTTTAAGGAAAGTTGAATGCGGTTGTTAAAATTTAGATATTAGCAGTTTCATGTAATGGCTTGAAGTAAAAAAGTATGCAAAATATTCTTAAAGATGTCAGGGATCCATATATTTCTAACACTTAGTTCTAAGCATGGTATCTAATGGATCGATGAAAGATATTGGTTGTTTAACTTAATCATGTCCCTTTTTTTTTAATAAAAAAGAGCCTGGTTTAAAAAACAGGGCACACAAATTTTAACCAATGACATTATCATCAATATTGTTTGAGGCCAAACCTTTTTGTGTCATCTTTTTCTTCCTGATGACGCAAATCTATATTTATCCCTTTCATCAGAAAAGCTATTTCAGTTTCAATTTGAATTTTATTTTATTTTTTGTTTGTTCGTTTGTTGTTTGTTTGTTTTTTTCAAATCAAGATACAACAGATGCACAACCAGATATTCTTACTGGCGCATCACCTGTTGGTGGTAAAGATATTCCCTCGAACAAACTAAAAGATATACCTAAAAGCAATCTGGGCAGCATTGCAGCTTCCAACATGTAAGTTGTTCACAAGTTTCTATGGAGCCTCAACCTAATCACAACAAAATCTCATTAATGCAAGTTGTACTGGTTTATACAGTATTTATAGAGTAATTTTATTAAGCTGAAAAGTAGCAGGAGAGTTAGCAGAAAAAGAATTTTGAAAGTAAGAGAAGGCCTCTAAAAGTATAAACTGACTTAATATCATGTTAAATTGCATCATAATGCTTGAAAGAGCTATACAAAAACAAACTTCTGTCATTATATGTGTTTAGACTTTTTTGTCCTGCTTGATTGCATATTTTTGGGCAGTTCGTCTTTTCATTGTGCATGTTTTACATGATGGCCACCATTCTCTATATAGGAAACCCTCAAAGAGTTAGGGTCGATCAATCAGAGGCTAGAGTTGGTAGAAAATCTAGTATCCAGTTAATTTAAGTTGTTGAACAGCAACAATAATGCTGAGCTAGGTCTAGATCAGGGTGATAGAGCTTGGCTTGAAAAAATTGTTGGATATGACACCAGTTTTGCTGCTGATAGTCATCAGAGGGCAGCTGATGTCCAAAGAGACTTTGAAAGGCTAAAGAACTCCCTTACTAAGGTCCCAGTGCCTCAAGAGTTCAGGACAATCTTGGGTGGTTTGTTAATTTAGGGAAAAATATTTTGACACTTACATATAGTTAAATTTATCAAGATATTTCCACATAGAAAATCAATTTTCCTGCTTTTTTTATTTGTTTTTGTGTGTTTGTTTTGGGTATAATGTACCTAACCTAATTTAGTTTCTCGCAAAGGTTAATATTTATCTATATAGTTGACCTAAATGTGTGCTTGATTTGGTAGTTGTAACATTTTTCAAATCTGATGTTGTCACAGAGCTGTAGTATTTGTTTCTGTAAATTAATATGACTTTTCTATTTTATTTCTAAAGGACAAACAACAATGGAGCTCATTTGCAATTAAATGGAAGAACAAAAGCATGTACTGACAGAAACGGTGAGATTTGTCTCTCAATAACTCTTTGCTCTTATCTGGTTATTAATTTCATCCTTTGTTATTTTTTTTTCACAGCACTAATTACTCTTAGCTATAACTTTGTTTTCTAATATTTATATCCTATAAAAACAGATCTACAATTCCATAGAGTTAGAGGAAGTTACAGATGTCAAAAGTTTTCTGGATGGCATGAGAGATGAGGCTGTGAAAAAAAAAATCATTAGATTTCGTAAAACAGGTCAAACATACTTCGGATGTATTTTCATTTCTTCTATCTTGCATTGACCTGATTGCCAAAAGGCATGAATCAATTGTCTTATAAGATGAACAAGGTGAACAAAAAGCAAGATAGAATGATTGAAATAGTTTGTGCTGCTAAGTAGGCTATACACATTTACTTTTCCCATCAGATGATCACTTATTGCATTGGATATAATTATGAATGATCAGTGATAGCTTTAACTACTTTCTAGTTACCGTCTGTTTCTATTCAAATTTGACAGAAAACAGAAAAGCATTTGAGCCTCGAGATGTGATAACCCATGAGGATTTTTATGCCATGTCTTATGGAGGTATCTCATTAAAAGGAGAACCTGCCTGCCGTACTCCATCTCCAATACGGCCTGATACCTCTCACTCGCTGCTTGGTCGTGAGTTGTTTGTTCAATACATTCGTGTTGTTACAACTTCCTAATGCCTCAATCCTCTTGGATTTTGAATTATTTTTCAAGTGGATAAATAACGGTATGCAGCCTGGATGAATCAGGCACAAGTCTGTTTATGAGTTGATTCATTGAAAGACTAAGAATTTGCAAAATAACCATTTTTATAAATTTGCTTTGTCATTAAATTTATCAAGATGACATAGAGGTCTACTGGGATTTTTAAAGCTATTTAAGGGTATAAAGCATACAGTGGAATCCGCGAGGAGTGAACTCGCCTGAAGTCAACTCTCGGGTAAAGTCAACACTTTGCAACGGTCCTGTTTTTTTTCCTTCTTTATTTAAGTAACTTTATTTTGCATTAAGTCATAAGCTTCGGACCTATTTTTGCTTAAAGTCAACACCTCGTTGTCAAATGGAAAGATATAGAGAGACTCCAGATGGGTCTTGGGAGAGACAAAGAGATATAGCGAAGGTGGGTGGGTGGGCACTCTTTGTCTCCAATCATGATTCAAGACACAGCGAGCAGCGCTTGCTCGCCTGCCTTGGCCCACTGGTCTGACGAGGGGGAAGGGGGGGAGCTAGTGCGGCTGGACAAAAGACAGTGACACGAGCTGATTGGCGCGATTCACTGATGATTCCCCCACGCCTCGCCAAACCAGCGCGAACACAGTGTTCATGTGCACACACCTACGCTTTCCAACCCTGCTCTACATCTGGGCTAAGCTAGCCTTCATCATTTCTTTGAGTACCTTCCTAGTGGTTATGCAGCGCTCTTTCTTACATCTAGTTATTACACATTGCAATATGTTTTCGGTCCCGAGGTGTTGACTTTATCCGGATTCCACTGTATTTGTAATAACTTTTTGAAAGTCATAATGTTAGCCAGGTCTGTATAAGGTGTACAATATAACTTAAGTGGGAAAGCTAGTACATCATTTCAGAGATTGTTGTTTTTGCCTTTTTTGTGCGTTGCCAGTTTCTTTAATGCGTCACTACTATTTCTATATTCTAGAGAAGACAGTTGATTCAGACTTTGATACAGATATTGACAAGGCGGAGAAAAAGATCTGTGATCCTGTAAGAGCTCAACCCAAGGTAATATGGAGATCAGAAAACCTTTGGTGTGAATTTGCAGTATAAAACAATTAATGAAGCGCTCTCTATGGTATATAAAATTGAGATAAGTTTTTAAGTATAAGGGTTTGTCTTGGCCATGTACAGTTATGCCAAAAGATATGAAGTTAACCAATCGAAAGTCTAAAAATCCTTTCACAATATGGCTTTTTAACATAGTTGAGATATGTCAACATGAAGGTGTTGGAACTTGTAATTGCTTTCTAATTGGGGATAGTGATGATTCTCAAGAGTAAAAGCTGTAAAATACAAAGAGTTGTTCCCTTCTTTTTTCTGTTTTATATGTAAGGACATTTTGGATTGTTACGGCTGGCATTTTTTGTCTTATTATAAATCATTTTTTTACCCAAGGATTAAAATGAATTTTTCTCTATATTTTCTTTTCATTATTCTTGCTGTTTTAGTCTTTGCCTCTACTTTTTTTTTTTTGTTTCTTATTTCTTCAAGGTTGCTTGGGACACAAAATTTTCTAAAGACACAGAGTCATCAGAAACAGTGATAGATGGAGTGACTCTGAGAGGTAAAACAGCGTTTCAGACCAAATCAAGGCCAACTTTTTCATGTAAACAGGGGGATGCATCATTTAGACTAGAAATGTGCCCCCAAAAAGATCAAGATCAAGATGAAAAGGATATCTCACCTCGTCATTACACTTTCACCCACCACCTTTATCACCATTTTGATAATCAGGAAAAACCTTCATGTTGTAAGCATAAAGGTTAGGTAAATCAGCATGTTCCTCACTTGTTCCTTGTTGAATACTCACTCATAAATCTTGAAAGATGAGAAGAGGTAGCAAACAAAGGCTTTTTTTAAGGTTATTGATGCTTATATAGGCCTGATTTCAGGTGAATTGAGTTTTAAAGCTGGAAATATTCAGCATCCTGTATCTTTTTACCTGCATGTTTTATGTAACAACCTTGCAATCCATCTGGTTGAAGAAAAGCAAAACTTAGGTCTAAAGGAAACCTTTCTCTACCTTTGATCTGGAAAAAAAAGCACACATCCAGAGAAGAAATTAAGCGTTCTGTACCAAACAGGTGATTTTAGGACTTTAGCTTATTATCACAGTCTCGTCTTTTGATCTAGTATCACCCCAAAATTGAAGTCCTATCTGAAGACTTTCAAAACAGTTTACGTGCAATCTTTAACAAAACTGCTAATTTTGATTTCAGCATTACCCAATTAGAACCATTTCTACTTTTGTTTCCTTTCCGTTGTAAAGCAATCAAAGCTATATTTAAATTCCAAACAGTGAAACTACTTCCTTATAATATATATATTTTTTTAATTTGTTTAGACCTTATTACATCATTTGGGTATTCTCAACTTAATCATGTTAAGGTTAGCCAAGTTAAGTTCGACACACGATTATAATAATCAAGTGCGGTCTTCGGTCCTAAGGTTGGCAACCATGTCTCTCCATTCTTCTCTGTTCTCGGCCTTCTATTTTGTATCCCCATAGCTTGTCGACCCTGACCATTCCTTTACATCGTCCTTCCAGTTCCTTCTTGGCCTTCCCTGTCCTCTCTTCCCTTCAATTTGCCCCTCTAGGGATAGTTGTAGCAAACATACGATTACAAAACTTTATTTTGTGGCATTCAATTAAAAAGAAATATGCAGGATGTCCTGCAAGCTTTGTTCCATTTGTGGAAATCAAAACAAACAATTGCTGCATTTCAATTTGATGTTAGTTGAACTGCAAGTGTTGCAACTGAAAAAAAGATTTATCATGTTATGATACAGGCATGACCTTCACATTTAAGAATACTTGACATGCAAGTCAATGCCTTTCAGCTAAAACAAAAGGAAACCCATACAGGGCCAAGATTGGAAGAAAGTGGTGCCCAAAACCTAAGCTACATCTAAGTCTAATATGGACTCTAGATCAAGATATCTACTATATCTAGCTCTGAACCTAAGTTATCTAAATAGATTTTTTAGATTTAAGCCATATTTTTAGACTTTTAATCTAGATCTAACAAAATTTCACAGAATTCAACAAACATGTTGTAAACTATTTTGTTTATTTGTGTTTTTTCACCTACCATAATGTGTAAAATTTGACCTCTCCTTTATTACTAATTGTTGTTTTCCCCTGTTCTTTCATACTTTTGCTAATGTAGTATTTGTCTTGGACTTAATTTTTTACCAAATATTTTAACGCAAACGGGCACCAGTCCATGTTCAGTCTTCTCTTATGGATTTATTTGTTCCTGTACTTCGCGCTGTTTACCTGACAATTATTAAATCTTATACAGTGTCTTGATAATTTATAAAGTTTGATTTAACTTCTTTTAACAATCAGATGTTGCTTCACTTATGTAGTACTGACTTTCAGGGCATACATCATCTAGAAATATGTCTAAAAAACGGTATTTTGTACTTGCATGCTATACAAAGATCCAACCAGATTTAATCCGTATGTTTGTTTATTTCACTTTAAAATTAAGTGTATAAACTACTATTAATTTTTTAATAATCTTGGAAAATACTTCAAGCCTTCATCTGTTCATGCATTTATCTATAGTCAAGCACTTAAAGAACTTCCGGTTTTTCGAATACAATTTGAAAACATGTTTTATACTTTTTTCCGATATGGATGAAATGATACAATGTTTATAAAGTTTTGAATGTTTCGATTCATGATTGTGCCACATAATCATTGCATTGTTCTCATCTTGTTTGTTTAGCCCACACCCAGCCCATGAGAGAAAATCTGTGGGAGTCCTCTGCATACAATGTTGAGAGACCTATTGCTTGTAAGTTTTAGGCTTTAAAAAATGTCATTGAGATATGTACAGAGGTTAGTTCATTCTGAATTGCCCTGGCTTCTAAAGTATGTAAAATCTACAGTCCTATGTTCTCTTTCCCTGCAAATATGAGAAGGTTGTAAATAGGTACATAGTGTATTACGAAATCAGCTGACAATTCAGAAATCCAAGATTTCCAATTTTTGCATGAATTCCGATTTGAAAGCAGTTTTCTTTAGTTAAAAAAACAAGAAAATTGAAAAAGGTAAAGTTTTAGTGTTAAAGAAATCTACAAATTTAAAATTTATGAAATATCAAACACTTCTTTTGAGTTGTATTGCTGTATAGGCCCCAGTACAGAGTTGTGTCTACCTTTTATTATTTAGTGTATCAAAGATTTTATAAGGGCAGCTGTTGGTTATTTGTGCCAGGCAGAGCAATTTAAAACTTTCCCGCTTTTTGAGCATAAGCCACTTGCATCCCTGAACAAAATCAAAAGAAAAAAACATGTGTATTTGAACTACCTTTTATTTGCTGGTTACTCATAGGTTTGTACATTTGGTGCATCTGTTACTGACAAAAAAACTAATGTGAATTACGATTGTGTAAAGTAGGGGGCATTATTCAAAATAAATGAGGGCCTAGTTAGTCTATACAGTAGCCTGCTATATTGCATTCTTTGGTCAGTGAAACAGTATCAAGCTATCAAAATAAGTACAAAGTAGTTAGGCCTGCAATGAAGCATGCAGTAGCGAAAAAACAAACAAAAAGAAGAGGAAAAAAGAAAGCAACCAAACAATAGAATTTTTGTAGAAATAATTGATTACAACAAGATAATTTATTTCAAGAAACAGGAACAGTATCATTAACCCCACAATGTACCCCTGCCAAACACAACTTTTTCATTTGGTCACAACCTAAGGCTGGCAGTCAAGTGGCTATAGGAAAAATAGCCACATCAGAGATTTGATGTGCCGGCCATTGATCCTGTGACAGTTAAAAAAGAAAAGAAAACCCTTAGGTTGCAACTTTATATTATTTATTTTGTGACAGCTTTTTCATCAACTATGCCTGCACCCTGTGGTCGTGGAGAGCTCAAGAGAGAAGACCCTTTACGTGCCACAGTTGGACCCATTCCATACAGTGACTTCAAAGCACCAAAGGAAGGCAACACTGAACGGTAAATGGATACCTCACTTTCTAACTTAGTGACATTGTTGGGCATTATTATGGACCAGCTACAGTTATTGAGACTTCGGTTTTTTATTTACTTTCATTCTTTTGATTATGTTTTTTTTTTGTTTGTTTGTTTTCGGGGGGGAGGGGGGAGGGGTTAAGTTTTTATTTTAAAAATTTATCGGTGAGCTCCTCCAGAGTTTTAGGTACAAAGAATGCCTACCTTAAGTTTTCATACGCAAATTTTCATTCTTCAAACAAACAAATATACCTTGTCTTTCAATAATCTTGATTCACTTCAAACAGTTTCAATATTTTTATTGTAAGATTAGCTTTTGACAGGTTTTTTGTTGTTTTTTTTTCGGAGGGGAAGTGCAGTTTTCTTCAACTTTAAAAAAATGCAATGCCTAAGTTTTTTATGAAACTTTTTACCCTTGAAACAAATACATACATCTTGTCTTTCAATAATATTGATTTATTTTCAAAATAATTTTCATTTTTGTTTTGTTTTAAAGTTTAGCGTTTGATATTGTTTTGTTTTATTCAAAGTAGCAAATTTAAATTATTTTTTTTTAGATTATAGTTTGACTTTTTTTAAACTTTTCTTTGGAATTTCTGGTTCTTTTACCTTTTGCTGTTCTGACAAAAGTGTTGGCGCGTCAACGGTCAAAGGCTTGTCCAGTTCTTACAATGACCTGCGAGAGTTAGTGGAAAAGACAGCAGCCTTGACTAGAGTTGCCCTGGCAACCAGCCCTGTCAGGACCAGAACAGCTTTAGATCTAGATGTGACAGATGTTGAGTGAGTCTCTCTGACTAGGTTGGATTGATATAATCTTATGCTTCTTTTTTTTTTTCTTTCAGAAATCTGATATAAGGCTCACTTTTACTGATACATTTTTTTTTCTAATATTAGCACCTGTGTTACTGTATGTCCTGCTTTGCTTTTTGTTCTTTTAGTGTCCACAAGTTCTTCTTTTTTTTAAGTTATTTGAAACCTGATTTCTAGATGTTATAATTTTTTTCAATTTATACAAATGAATATTCCAATATAGAAATAGGGTTGAAGTGTTTTTATTCAAAATTTTAAAAGTTAATTTTTACTACTAAAAAAATTGCAATAACATTTTGTATGGTGGAACTTAAAGTCTTTTTTTTAGGCCAATATTTTAACTGGCTCAAATATATTAAAAATGTTGTGCAAAAGTAAAAATAGTATACCTATAAACAAAGTGCATCTAAAACCTAAACTTATTTGACATTTTAAAAAGTTGTATATGTATTCTTTAGACATGTTTACGACTTTGACCCTTAAGGTGATTAATTTCTTTAACTCGACAGGCTACTTGCAATATCATCTCATAGCCATCAATTTTCATAACTTAAAAATATATAATCATAATATATTGAATTTATATATCACATATCCATAACAATTCAGTTTGCTTTATATGGTTCACAAATGCAATAAATACAATGATATTCTTGACAAAATAAGTACATTCAAGTTTATCAAGGTAACAAATCAAAAGGAGTTACAGGTTTAAAATAAATACCTAGAAGTATGCTTGTAGAAAAAGATAGTGTTTTAACTGTTTCTTAAACAGCTCTATAGATTTAGCTTCCCTGAGAGTTAAAGGGAGTTAGTTCCAGACAGTTGGTCCAAAGCAGAAAAACGAGCTTTGACCATTAAAGTTGTAATTACTTGCAGTTTAGACTAGTTTTGTTTTATCTGCAGCCAATCTTAATGCTCTATAGAGTGATTCAGACAGATACTTTCTTAATGTTCATTTTCTCATTTACATTAAAGGAGAAAAGCTGAAAAGAAGATAGAGGAATTAAACAGAGTAATATGGACTTTGAATATGGAGTCAGGACCTTTATCGATTTTCTCCCATAGGCATTTTTTCCGTGTAGAAATGTTAAATACCCAAAAGGCTCATCTCATCAACTGGGCACAATTTATTAAGTCTTTAGCTTGGTTTCAATATGTTTCTTCCCTTATACTTTTGCCCAACTCTTTTTATTTGCAGACATTTTGATCATTGCATTGTGAAAAAAAAACTGTTAAAAAATTAACTCATTAACAAAAGCAGTGGAATCCCTGAATAAAGACCTTGCTTACATTCATTCATAAAAACTATGATTTGACAAATCAAAAGGCTTGATAACATTTTGTCCAGTCAAGAAACATTGATTTTTAGCTGCAGAAATAATGCAGAATACAAGTTTGGACAAAAAAGTCTAAATTTCATTCAAGCTTTGGTCAGTCTTGTTATCAAGAGTGGACTACATAACGACACTATATTCTGTCAACACTCACTTGAGAGAAGAAAAATTTTCCACACAAAAACCAGCATGTGAGTTATTATGTAAAATAAATCTTACCATGATTGAACCATGTAAAAGTTTTGCTGCCCTGATTGAAGTAATATCCTAGTGGAAGAAGACAGGAACCATAATATTTTCTTCATCTAGATCACATCTGTATATTTTCTTTACTTTTTTTTTTTGTAGGAGAGAAAGACCAAGACCTGTGATTTCCAGTGACGGGGCTAGATTAGCAAAGGAGCTCAATGCGCAAAGTCTCAACTCGGCTTATAAACGGCAGGAAGGGGTATGTCCTCTCTTGGGCTTCTTGATTGAACAAAGACAAAATAAGATTGTGCAACTATGTAGATAAATATTTTGGAGTCGCCAAAATAATTTACACAACATTCAAATTAGTTACCATTTTGTTAAAAATGCAGCAAAAAAATTACCTTAACCCACAATCTGACCATTAAAATATTCCTCATGAAATTATTAGAAACTTGTTATGCTTATTTCTTTATTATGGAGTATTTTTTTAAAGTAAAATGGCAGTATTGGGTGCATTGCTCTAATTACTCTATGCTGCAAGTGGCATAAATAACCTGAATGTGTAATAGTGACAATTTTTTTTTTTTTTTTTTTTTTTTT
>BMAT01009707.1:86280-107979 GCA_019649035.1 Elysia marginata | reverse complement strand
CACCTTTGAAAATGTAAGATTCGATATGAAAAAAAAATTTTTTTTCATAGTTGCCATGGTAACGCCGCCATATTGGATTTTGTGACCCCCAAATAGCTAAATTTCAAAATCTATCTTCTCCTACAATTCTCAACCAAATGATACGAAATTTGAGCAATAAGTACTCCTGTACGATTACTACAAACTAATAGAGAGCTTTTTTCGATAATGTAAAAAACTTTTTTTATATATAATTTTTATTATAATACATAACAGAAAAAGGGCAGCAACTCATTTTTGCTAATGAAAACACATTTTTCTCAAAAACAAAACAAAAAAGTAGAAAAAACGCTCTATTAGTTTGTGCGTCATACCAAACCACAGCATCATACCAACTTTTAGAACAATTGATCAGTTGGTTTAGGAGGAGATAGAATTTTGGTGCAAAAAAAGTAAGTTTTGAGATAATCGCATTTGAAAGTTATGCAAACAAAATCAGCAAAAATGTGTGATTTTTCCTCAAATAAACACCCGTAACCTGCATAATGGCCCGTCCTTTCCAGTTTCCTATATCTTCAATAATTTTTTCCAGCCTCATTGGGTATTATTGTCCACCTTTGGGCCTGCTATTGTAATTTCCGAGTGCTTTTGTAAAGCCTGATATCTTACTGTTGCTCATACATGCGCGTGCGAAGCGGGAACTGTACATCCCAATCTCTTAGAAGTTGGCATGAAACTTATCACTGGCTAGTCCTAAAGTCTTGTCGTGCTTTGGAGACTCCAAACATTAGTAAACATACAGGCTAGCGCAATGCAAAGCTTCGCTAACAGGCCTGGCCTACAAGGTTACCTTGCGCGTGATATTATTATACTGTGCTAGCGTCTCCTTGCTTTCATGAACGGGCCTACACCGAGCGCGAGGCACGATCAGTGTTCACACTAGACCTTCTGCAATAGAGGCGCAACCGACACTAAGAAATCGGTTATAAAACGGTTGAATTTGAGCAAAAAGACCAGAAGTTTGAGGTATATTCTACACATTCGGGGTGAAAAAATTGCTATTTTTACTCACCCTGCTGCCGCAAAATGGTGATTTTAGGTCACAAAAATGCTCAAATCACTTACTTTTTGTGTTTTTCATACAGAGCAATGGTTGAAGCATCTGAAAAAAGCAGTTTTGAATATTCGGTTACCGACCCCTAAATGGTCATTTCAGGTGCCCCCCCCCCCCCTTAAAAAAGGGAGACAGTGTTTTCAAACATCTCATTACAAATGCTACTTTTCTGGCAGTAGCCATATTTCCAGCTTGGGTATAGATAAAATCCAGTAAGGTTCATCAGGTAAACCTAAGTTGACTGCCAGAAGAAGAATTGCAGCTTTTCTCCTTCCCTAGTTCTTTTTTTTTTGTTACATATGCTATATTTTTTTCATGTTGCCAATACATTTCACAGTTTTTAAACCATAGTTTCAGCTTCTTATTGCTTGTCAAAATTAAATTAATTTGTAGGTATGCTTAAAATTTAATTTTTCTTTCTAATGTGTCTCTATTGAGATCTTGTGCTTTTTATGAGGTACTGTATGTATTTTTGTGTTTGTTTCTGTAAACCCTATTTAGATTCTTCGGAAATTTTATGAGCAAGACCACCAGGACTTCCTTGAAGATGTTGAGTACATGCTAGAGAGAGACAAACAAAGGTCAAAGGAGTTGGTGAGAACTGATAAATATTATAACATTTCTTTTATTTCAATTAAGTGTTGCCAAATGTAGTGGAGTTATGTTCAGGTAAATCCCTGTGGGCCTAAACAAAAAGTTTATTTTATCTTTAATTTAATTTATGCTGTAGTATTGTAAAGAAACAAAAGAAAAGGGTTAAAAGTCCAGTTTGTCTTAACCAAAAGTTTATCTCAAACAGCGTTCATCTTTAGTGGTCTCCACTGTAAAAATTTTCACTTAGTTCAAGGAAACTTGAGGCTCACAATGACACATTGTTTAAGTCTAGACTTAAGATTACTTAAGGCAATAAAAACTCCTCAGACATCTTATTGTTTAAGAAAACGATACCATGCACTTTTTTCTGATGATTTTAAAATTTGTTCATGGCCAGTAGCTGGTGCAACACCTGGTGTTAAAACGAAATGGGTTAAAGCGCAGAATCCCTAAAGTAATATAGAAAAAAATAGGTTTACAATTAATATGCTTTCTATATACATTTCACTACTTAATAGATTTGTAAAACTATAAAGTGACTGATTTTTTTTTGGGTGGTTGACCTGTTCAAAAAACATGTTGACAATGACAGTGCTTATCTATTTTTTTCTAACATTGTTTTGTGTAAGTTAACAACTCAGCAATCATGTGCATCAATAGCACATTTTCTTGATAAATCATTACTTGTTGTGAAAGCTGATATTTTACCAACTAGCTTTTTTTCATGTAACAAACATTCTGTCAATAATAATAAAAGCAATACTTGTAATGATAATTATTATAACAATAATGGTCGCCACAATAGCAATAACCAATAACAATTAGTGGCGATAAAAATATTTTTGCAATAAAATTGTCCAGATATCAAGAAAAAAAGGCAATGATTGTTGATTGCTATTTACAAGTGAGTTTTGGATTTAAAGATGTTCGTAGAATATGGTTTGTGACAATATTATCCCACTGATTTTCAGGAGGAAGAATGTGTGAAGAAATGTACTCAGGGTCCTATGAAAAAGAAACTGGTGAAAACTGGGAAAGGTAATAGATAGTTCTCATACGGTCATGCTTTTAAGATCCTATTAGGATTTTATGCAAGTCAAAGAAAATATGGTGAGAACTTAGTTTGGCCATAAGAATAACCTCATCTTAAAGTGTTAATATATCTAAAATTTAATCTAAAAACACATTTACTTTTTTTTCTCCTAACACATTTATTGCTTTTCAGTTTTACATCCCTTAAGCTTGCATTACGCATGCATATATAAGGAGCTCATGTGTGGCATTGCTTAAACCCTTTAACATCTAGCTGACGATTGAAACATTTATATTTTGAGGGAAAAATTATGTGATTGGTATGAGGAGTAAATGTAAAATGAATTGAATGTAATATGCCCTTGAATGTTTCCATAAAAAAAAACCAGCATATAATAGGTCATTTTGTATGTTACAGCTGCATTAAAGAATCTTGGTGTATATTTTTGGTTATTCATTCATTGCATCAAATGGACTTTGTAAGTTTTTTCTCATGTATGTAATACAGTTCCTCTCAATGTATTTAAAGATAAAGATTTTAATCTTTTGATTTATTTTTTTTTTGTCAGCTCAAATGTCTAAAAAACCTCGCATCAAGAAACCAGCTACTTCAATCAATAAGGAGGGCCTTTCTTCGCCTTCACCTCTACCCTGTAAGTTCAAAGTTCTTCTAAACCTTCTTGAGAGAATCAGTAGGAAATATAATGCATTACGGGTTGACATATCCCAGTTAATTACAGGCTCTAAAAATGGGATATCAACAATTTCTGAAATGAGGTGAAAGTCAACTTTAGATATTTTTTTTATTGTTTTCAAATCCCAGTGGTGTGAATTACATAGCAAATAACTTCAAAGGAGACAATCTAAGAGTTTGTTCGTTGATGTGGAATCGCCCACTGCTTCTTTTCTGCAATAGATTAAAGCTCTAGTTCTCTACTTAAAATTTAACGTAAACTCTGTTTCTTAAATCAAGTCTGTTCTCAATTTCTGGTGGGATAATTTCTAATTTTTTTTTTTCTTTTTCTGGTGACGGCAGTGTTGCAGGCGCTCTGAATTTTTAGTAAGTCAAATTATCATAAATTTTGTGGCAATACATTTTTACTTCTAGATAGTGTAGTACTAAGAAACTTTTATCATTGCATGTGAAGTACATGTGGAGAGTGAGGAGGATTTGCTGCCTCTCCTGCTGCAAGAGTTTCCTCACCTGCATCTCAGCGAGCACACCTGGCATGAGCTATGGCGACAAGGATTAAACCAGATTGAGGCTCTCACGCGAGCTCACCAGGAAAGCCAACGCAAGAAGAGCCGAGCTCAGTGCCAGGTAAATGTTGGTGTCACTTGTTTAACTTGGAAAGTTTTAAAAAAACAGATTCAGTTTCTTAAGATTGTAATTGACAATAATCCTGTTTAAATGGTATTTGGCCGGTAAATGAACTGCGGATTTCTCCATTATGTAGTCTCCAGTATGTCAGAAATTTTTTATTGACATAGAGGATAATATTTTGCCAAGAAAGCAGTCCTTCATAGAGTAGTGATTCGCGGCCCTTACACAGAGCACAGATTCAGGGTTTTCTTTTTTTTCTAGGACTGGAGTTTTTATTAGTTTCAGATTGATAATGTGTGTAGAAATTTTGTTGTTATATGAGACACATTTCATGTTCAGTTTTTTTTTCTTCTCAGAATTAGTTACGTCATTGAGAGTAGAATTCAGAGTCTATTTGTTCTCATTACAGGTTTCCTGGGATTTTTGGACAGCCGTTTATATGTTTTTGAAAGTTTCAGTTTAAGTTTTCATGCTGACTTTTTAGATTTAACAACAGGACAATCATGTGGGATGAAATCTTTGTAGATGTTCTTTGGTATAATGTAAATCTACATAATTTAAGGTAAAGAGCAATTTTTATAGCATACAGAGCCTAATCCACTAAAATGCTTTAAGAGCTTTTTATGGGTTCCTTGATAGGTTATTACCAACCAAATTACCTTTTGAACAGAGGAGCAGCAAATAAAGTGCATCACTCTAGCATACTTATTCGATCTTTCACTACTGAAAGTCAGATGCTCCTTGAACGTGTAAGTGAGAAAATGTGTAAAAAGCTTTTTACAAGGACGAACATTTCAGACCTGTCAAAAGCAGCGCTCAAATCCCAAACCTCTTGGTCCCAAATCCGAGCGCCTACCACTAGACCATTTATTTTGTTTTACACTTTAGTTACAAGAAGGTTGAAAAAAAAAAAACTATAACTTAAGGGGACACTAAACCTTAAGCACTAATTTGGATTTTAACGGTGTTAACATCTCTTTTTTTGCTTCAAAACAGCAGTTTAGGTAAAGTAAACACAATCATGGGTCAAATTAATTTTAAAAATGCCTTATTATGTAACAAAATGACAGCGTGTTACTATTTTTAGAACAATCTAGGGACAGAAATATCTCAAAAAGTACTGAACCAAAATAAATGATATTTGATTTCATTATTCATAACACCTAGGCCTACAACATGACCAAAGGATTTTTTGATATCTTAATAACTTTTCATTTTAGCCTGTAGGGTATTTTTAAGCCTCACCAATAACATTATTTTTTCCTCTTTTTAACCCATATCCAATTTTTTAAAAATTGTAGAAAATCAATTTTTACAAATTTTCTAAAACCCTTTGGTCATGTTGTGGGAATAAGCTTTAGAAACCAGGGATATACTTTTTTAAGGCTGTAACTATTCTAATTTTCATGAAATTTGTGTCCCAGTGTATCATTTGGGTGAAAAAAACCCTTTTGAGAAAATCAACAAAAACGGAATGTAACACACATAAAAAGGCAAAATAAGCTATAAAGGTCAATTTTAAAGCTTTTATTTTGAACTATATGATAGAAGTAATCAGTGCTGTATAAGGAAATACCAGATCTTTTAAATTTTACTATTTTTTTATTAAAGAAGCTCATCATCACCCTTGCATAAATTTATGCGAAAAAGGTACAATTTATTGTAAAAGAGAGTCTTTTTTATTTCTGCAGCCAAGTATACTGTTACAAGTTGTATTATTATTATTTTTTAATCTTTGCACTGATTAAAACAGAAACAAGCACAAAAAAGATCCAACTCTTAGCATCAGTAGTAGTAGTTTACAAATAAAATTTATAAGTCAAAATTATAAATAGAGGGCCAATCAGAAGCCTTCTTTTAGTGTAAAACCTAGTATATTATAGGGAAATCCTTCTGAAGGTTATTTTTAGTGCTCATAAATAGACACCAAGGCCAATATCAAGAAAGTTCAAGCTTTACAACCATAATTATACGACATGTCAGGGTTACTAGTAGAGCCAAATCTCACAGAGACTTGTTGTTATGGGGTATTTTCCCCATTTTGCTTCACTTTTGAGATAGATATGGTCAATTAATTGATATTTTTTTATATTTTTGCTTCTAATTTCGTTTTTCAAAAGTAATTAGGCATCTAGAGAAGGTTTTAAAGTAATATAAACAGCCAAAACCCAAAAATGGACAATTTTGGCCTGAAACACCATTTTTCCCTATAGCGAGCCCTTAAAAGTTTGTGCAACATTAATAGTGTCATAAAATTTTTTATCAGTTGGAGGATGCAGCCCAGCGACACGAACTGCTTGCTGACATTATGAAAAAACAGCTGGAACACACCAAAAGGCTGGTTAGTAAAGACAATTGTATTGCTCATAAAATGTATAGATTTTTAAGATGAAAAACCGGATATAGCCATCCCTGCTCTTTTTAATTATGAACAACCTAATTATAGTCTTGTCATAGACACCTTAGGTTGGGCACGAGATCTAGCAATTTCCTTGCTAGACAATTATTGCATACAGTTGGTAAACATCTGACCGCCAAACAAGTCCCTTTCCATCTATGCTCTATGCCCTCCCCTTTTTCTCACACCTGCGCCAGTTGAAAGACAAAAGTCAACCTAATTCAAGTCTAGCACCAGTCGGCTAGTACCAGTCTGTTGCAGATACAGTGCTCTCTATTTGCGAATGGCTTAAGTCAATCCCCAGGGGACATAACCAATAAAAAAAACTTCGGTGAAAAATAAATTTGTGTGCAAATCTTTATTATTTCTACGGGACACTTAAAAAAATCAACATTATTTGAAAAACGACCTTAACAAAGTTTTTTGTATTTTTTAAAATTTAACTGAAAGAATTTATTTAATTTTTGTGTTTTGTAAGTGTTTATTTGTAAGTAATCAAAAGAAAATTTTTATTTTTAATATACCATACAGGTATGAGAGTAAGTCAAACCTCTTTGATTTTAGATTCCTTTTTTGATAACTGTACTATGTTCAAAAATGTCTTTCTAAATGTGTCACTTAATGAACATTGGAAAGATTTCAATTCTTTGTATGTTTAACTTTATAGAGAGATATAAAGGAGCAAAAGCAGCAACAGATCACCACACGAAACAAGATGCACGAGAAACGAATTCAGTCAGCTCGTGCTCGTCGTTACTACAATGAGTACCAGGTACGAGCAAGATCCAAACAGCTCAAGCGAAGAACAAAAGAGGAAATGGTGAGAAACTTGTAATTGGTCAGCATCTCTGTCTGTAAGTGTATGTCCCTCTGTCTATCTTTCTTTGTTTGCGTATGTCTCTCTGGTTGCGTACCTCTCTTAATTTCTATCCATCTGTCCCTCTACTTTTCTTATTTTTTTTTCTCATTTAATTAGGTTTTTGTCAAGTAAGAATTTAATTTATCTCAGATTTATTTATATGTTTAAATGACCTAATGCAAGGGAAACCCAATAGAGTTTTTACTGTTTTAGTTTGCTTTCTTTTTTTAGTACACACAAATTTGATAAACAAGATTACAGAATATAACATAATATTATATATACAGGTGAACAGAATTTTGTGCTAGAGCTTCACATTTGCAGCATTTGAAGCGGGCTTCCCTATGCCTGGCTAATTAGTTGTTTTTCCAAGAATAGAATTTAGGCTTTGCATTGTCATTTCTTGTTGTCATTCCAGGCCTAGGCCTTATTGAAAAGAGTTTTTTACACAAACTCACTGTGTTATGTAAGTAACCTAGAACTTTTAAAAAGAGCTCTCCCATATAACACAATAGAAACGTTATTTTAGTTAAGCTTAAAGGATGCGAGGGGCTCTATTGTATATCTGCAAAATTATACTATTGCCTTTATCAGTCTTCTAGAGTTCTGGAAAAAAAATTTTGATAAATAACTATGTTTGTATACTGATTAGATCTATGTTTTTTTAAGTTATCCTTGTAAAAGTGTCTTTTTAGCTTGATGTAAAGATCTTCAAGTATATTTATAAATTAATGTATAATTAATTTAATCTAGATATCTGCACTCTAAGTTTACTATTCCATTCCCAATTTTTTCTGCTGAACTCCTATCTCCACAAAAGAACTGGTTAAAGTGTACATTTTTTTATTTTTATACATTAGAGAGGTTCTTCATGAATCAGCCCTATACAGAACTAACCTTGGAAATCATGAAGCCTGCTATAGTCTACATTTTTTTAATTCTTTGCAGGTTTTCCGAGATCTTTTTAAGGAAGCTCTGAATATCCAGAAAGAGCGTATCAAAGATGTACGTCAATACGCGTCTGATCAAAGGAAAAGACAAGAGTCTAGAAGACAAGATGAAATTGACTCACTTGAAAATTTGTATCCTTTTTTCCCTTTTTTTATAGTTCCATAAATGTCCCTTATTCTTTTTTGTATCAAATTTTTTTTTAATGGTTTTGGGTTGGGTTTTCTTTTGATTATAGTATGTTTGTTGTTTTTATTTTTTTTCTTATATTTCTGAGGTCACTTTGTCCTAATCCTCTAGGTCCTTAAGAGACAGAAAAGGCTTTTCCTGCATGTTTTCCTGTTTCCTCCCAAGAGCAAATAGTTTATATGGCTTTTTGTAAGTTATTTTTCATGAAGCCCAGCATTAATTAATCTTATCTCAATCTCAACAAGGGATTAGCTCAGTCATCTTAGATTCACAATTTAATTACAAAACATTGGAAATTTTTAGGAGTTTGTTCACAAGTGTACACACACCATAAAACTCATAGTCGGATGATAAATCAAATGACTTTATGGGATTTATTGCTCAAAGGGTTAAAATCTTGTTTATTTTAATGCCTATATAGTAGTAAAAATTGACAAATGTGAAAGTATTATAGATAAGATCTAAAACAACGTAGACTTGGCATATTAGGCCTTGACAAGATTGTTACAGCTACCAAGACCAGTTTGAAATGCTGGCAGAAAAACTTACAAAGGAGCAAAAAGACACGGAACTGCGGGATGCAGCACAGCAACAGGTTAGAGTTTTTTTTAATTAATTCACCCAAGAGAAAACTGTATAATTGACCAAAACGAGTCTTGTTTTTTAATTTTTTCACACAAAAGCAAACTGTATAATCATTGTCCAAAATGAGTCTTGTTTTTTTTTTTTAAATTTTTTCAACCAAGAGCAAACTGTATGATCATTGACCAAAATTGAAAATATGTTATTGCTGAAAGATGGAACTGTCAAAGTTTTTTTTATTGACTTTTTACAGTGTGGGTGTCTTTTTGCCTGATAGGGTTGATCTCACTGAGTATTTAAAATGTTTAAGTAACCCCAGAGCTTGCACATCAGTGTTAGGCATGTTGGTTATTCTATAGAAGTGTCAACTATCTGGAATGAGCCAAGTATCAAAGTTTATACATTCAAGCGCATTGGTATTCTGAACAATGTATTTTTCAGAGCCCCAAGCATTAAAGATCGCATGAAATTATCAAAGTTCTATTGTAAAAAGAAATATTTTGCTAAAAAAATAAGAAAGATGCACTTTTAAAAATTAAATTCTTCAACATCTGACCCATTAGGAATGGTCTTGATAAAATACACTAGACATACAATAAAGGAAATCTATGATCTGAAGGTGGAATATTCCACTTTACATCTTTTAATTCTGCAGCTCAGGATGGGCCTACTTATGAAAATGATTCATTTAGACATAACTTGTTTTTGATTTTTATGTAATATATAGAATTTGGAGGAGGTGGGTGGAGTGTTGCAACAAGGAGGTTTTCCCATTATTTCATAAAAAGTTAAAAAGAAGTGTTTATTAAAATTCAAACCAGTCTCAAGACAAAGCGTTTTCATTTGTTCCATAGATCATGCAACGTTTGAAGAGAGAACTGCGCAAGAAGATGGAGAGTG
Source organism: Elysia marginata (assembly GCA_019649035.1). Taxonomy (NCBI): domain Eukaryota; kingdom Metazoa; phylum Mollusca; class Gastropoda; family Plakobranchidae; genus Elysia; species Elysia marginata. The sequence goes on along the minus strand of BMAT01009707.1, from coordinate 98,060 downwards.
AGATCAAGCAATATCAAGATGAACTTTTCCGTGATGACGATGACGTTCACTTCCGCAAGTGTGATGCAGACAGAGTGCTGAAGCAACTCCACATGGCACGGTACTCAGCAAAAATATAAGCAGGCTGGAAAGCCAGAAGAATATTATTGATGAAAAGAACGAAATAATACATGCAACTGAATTTGATTCCAGCCCAAAATGCAAATAAGTTTTGTCAGTTATGAAATTGTTAGCAAATTTGTTTTTTTTGGGTGTGAGGATGTAAAAGAATTTGCATGCATGTGTGTGCATGTTTGGATGTCTTGTAAAGATGTTGGGGACATCTTATTGCTTTAAAGTATCATGTTTACGTTGAAAATTGCAAAACCTCGACGAAAATTATTTACGATCAGAATTTGAAATATTGCTGGGATGGACAACTGCACAAAAGATGATTTGTGAAGCTAGAAAGTTTTTAAAACTCAATGAGTCAGGGTTGACAGAGTAACCTTTTGATACCACAATCATAAACGGACTAGCTTTTAGAAAAGACCTTAAACCTTTTAGGTTTGCATTCTGTGGCAGCTGATTTGTCTGTAGGGTTCAGATTCCTGTCAACAAACCGCTGCCTTCCAAGCATTTGAGTTGTGGAGATCCAAAAGTATCTGTGGATGGCGTTTAAATCTATATTGAGAACATAACTGAAAAGTTTCCCAATAGTATCTAGAAATATAGGGGAGTGTTCCACTAAAATTATCACAGCAGAGTTGGGCATTTGAACCAGTAAGGAGCATTTGAAAGACAGTCAGTTTCGGCCTGGATAAATCGGAGGCCCTCGGTCTAATTTCGGTCTAATTTTGGCCGATTTGGACTAATTTAAATGCAAAAGGGTTAAGGCAGCTTATCAACATAGTGTACAAAAAATAAGACTAACTGTAATAGCTGTGACAGTGACAACTGATTTGCAATTTAGTGTAGCATTCTTTGTTTAAAATATGCAAAGGAGAACTTTTTTTTTACTTCAGAACTTCAATGTTAAAAAAAAAATAATAGGATTTGAGTGAAATTTGAAGAATGCTTAGTTCTTTTGTAATTTAGAGAGACCTTTTTTTTGCTTTGTCTGAAAACTCAACATTTACAACTGATGGACCTACATGTTCTTTTCTTTAACTATGACAAATTTTTACATGCTTTGTTAGAGAAATATACATTTTCATATACTTTTTAAAAATTTTTTTATACATACTAGTGCCCACCAGCAGTTATGGCATCTACAGAACTGGGTGTTCTAAGTTTACCAGAATTAACAATTGACGTATAGTCATATAACTACTCAAATAAGCTTAGATTATTTGCTTCAGGATTCATATCAAATGACCAATATGTGAGGATCTAATCGCCTGAATACTATTGATGTTCTGTTGCAGTTTTTATCTGCTTGTGTCAAGTGAAGGTCTCTGTGGGCCAAGTTTTGAGTGTTTTTAATAAGTAATGTGGAGCTAAAAAAAACAATACTCTTCTTGGAAATGACAGCGATAAGTGAACTTGTCATAATTTTTCAACATCACATAAAAATGGAAACATTTAGCTGTCTAATTAATATTGATAAACAGCAACAGTCTAAAAGCGTTTCCAAAACCATGTAGTGCTTAGGACATAACGACTAATTTGACTTATGTTCTTTACTAGCTGTTTGGTACTGGCAGCTAATGCAAATGATACAAGCCTATTGGTATTTTTTCAAGATTTACTATTGTTAGTTTGCTATTGTTGCTGCATTAAACATCAATAAATGAAAACTGTGTTCTTTTGCAATCTTTCCTTTTTTCTTTTTTTGTTGTTGTTGTGAACACCTCAATCTAAATTTGTCTTCCAAAAACAAAAAAACTCTATACTGGGTAGAGTGTTTTAAATTTTTCAGGATCAGTCAAAATTAAACGTGAAAAATAGATTTCCTTTAATTTCTCACTCATAATTTCAAAGCCAGTTAAGAATGCAATTTTGTTTAGAAAAATGAAAACAAACAAGCTCTGTGATATATATTTCAAAATGGTTTTATTTGGTTGAATCTGTTCCATACTGCAACAAATTAACCCGAGTAGAGAAAAAATTGGGCCACTCTTTTATTTTATGAACATGAGATAAGAGTGTGTTGGTTTTTCAGTACCCTTTTTTTTCCTCCAACAAAAAAGCACGAGCAAATGCTTACAATAAAGCTGTTTATGGCTAAAAGTCTACCAGCTAACACAGTAACAATGACATAAAAAAACAGACATCAACATCTAAACAATTTCACATGGCTTCCTACCTGTCACTCATGGAAACTTGAAGCCAAGAACACTTTCAACAATCAGCTTGCATCAGGCAAACCATACTAAAAGGTTAGATGCTTTGAATAGTTCAAATTCTCTAACAAAAATGTTTTTAATATCACAGCACAGGTGATAATTACAGAAGACTCGCACAGGCAACTGATTCACAATCACTCTTTTTCAAGGGGGAAGAGACAAGCATGAGACATTCCTAACTAGACATTTAATAACATTACTCGTCTTTCACGCTCCATATTTCTGCACTCATTTTTGCCTTCAAATAATGAAGATAACCTTGTCCTCTAACACACACTGGCCAAATATTCTCCAAGTCGTGTTAGAGTGCGAAAAGCAAATCGACAGTCCAAACTACATTGAAATAAGGTTTGGTTAATTTTAAAGATGAATTGCACACATAATTATATACATTCCTGGAAAATTTATACAAAGGATTTCATAATATTTGATACAAAGAACACAGCCGTTGATTAGTAATAGTATAGAAAAAAAAATAGATAATCACTGACATTGACATACTTTTGTTTTGAATAATTAGTTTCCCTCAGGTGATAAGATTGTTTTTAAGTGTTAAAATCAGGAATGCAGTTTCCTTGAAATGACAATGGTCTTTACAATGATGAAAAACATACTCCAGAGAAAGTAAAGTAAAAATATATTGCACACAAAGGCAAAGATTTATCAAAAACTCCTTTGAGCAGATACCCTGTAAATCTTTGTCTTTTTCCATCTTAAAAGTCCACAACATCCTACAGAATTACATAAGGTAAAGAGAATGTGTTATAATTTTGCTCGCCTCAACTGTAATTAACAATGGGTTAGAATTTAAAGCAGTTTTTAAGTTTGGTGAAGTTCTAAAGACTGCAAAAATCATTTATTTCAACAGATTTTGGTTTAGCCAAGGCAACTTCTAGAAAACAAAGTTTTTGGGCACCAAAAAGTATTTTTAAATTTTATCTAGCCAAATATTTCTGTTTACTCAATTTTAGTTTAATGTGTTTCCCTGTACTAGTCACAGGAAACCAATAAGCTATTAAGTATAGTCAACCTTGATTAGTCTTGCTCAGAATTTCGCGGTATTGCCTACCTCTTTTTAACTCATTGTCTCCGAGTGCATGGATGTAGCAGTGATTTGCTGCCGTGAACCAAGCATGTTCAATTTACCCTTGTGGTGAAGTACCATGGCACACATGATCAATGTACCACACGTGTGGACGGCACAAAACTACTACTGCATTCACGCAACACGCCTTCACTCGGAGACTTTGTGGTCTTAACAACCCCACTTTAAGTTTTTATCTCCCACAAAAAATTTCTGGAAAATCATACAAAAATTACAGAGGCAATTGAGTTAACAAAAGTCTTCTTAAACCCAAGTTTGTAAAAAGTGAAAAATTTCCGACAAAAAGGACTTGTTTACCAGTTTTCATTGTAGTGCTTTAAACATTAACAAATTCTTAGAGTAAAAGAGATGTACAGGTCCAAAAATAAAATACACATAATCAAAACATGAAACATCTAAAATGCTTAACTAACAATTTTACATTGTGAACATTTATTACAAGATAATATCTGGGCCACTTGAACAGGTTGTTTACTTTTAAAAAAGGGTGTATCAAGGAGAAAACACATAGCATATTTGATGTGGCTTTTGAAACATTCTATACCTAGCCTAATATATAGGCCTAATAGGATATTCAGATTTTATGCTCTGCTCTACTTAAAGACCACACAATATCAATATCTTTCTCAAACATCTAGAACATGAAACGATAAAACAACACTAATTCTATTTGTTTCTGTAATTATTGTCTATTTTGGCAGTGATGGTTATGGGTTTCAGCTGTAAGTGAAGTATACTGTATGTCAAAAATACAAAACAACAAACATTTGGCAGCACAAAATCTCGTCTCAGCCTTTCACGCTTACATAAACAAAAACAAAACAAAAAAAGCAAAAGGTGAAAGACGAAGGGGACCGCCCTGACTTTGTTTTTTTTTTTCTTTAATTTGGTCCCAGGATGTTTATAGGTTGGTTATAAAAAAATGTACAGTACAATGTCTTATTAGAGTCATCACAGGTTTAAAATCAGTCAGGTGTGAGGAGAGGCTTTTAAGAGTATAGTGAAGTTATCGATGGAATTATCATAGCTTGCATACATCCTCACTTTTATTTTATAGAATAAACTACAAAATAAACTATTTTCATCTGTCTCAAAATTAAATTGCACCTCTCCCCACCTCTGTTCATTGCTTTGGGACTGGTTTTCATTATATAGAACATAAGCAGGTCTTTAAAATTGGCTAAGGAGCATGGCGAACTGTCTTCACTTCATCTTCATTAGATTATTGCAATGTTGTCAAAAAATTGCAGATGCACAAACTATAAAAGAAAATGTAATGTTCTCTGCCAAATTTTGCAAAGTAAGAAAAAATTTTCTGGGAAAATCACTTTGTGTGGTGATTGGTCTTTATAATGTACTCAAGTCTGTTTTGGTTGGGTTTTTTTTTTTAAAGAACTGAAGGTAGACCAACATTTACAAAAGCAATGTGAAAATTCAAAATTTAGATAAAGCCTTTATGACAGTTTTAAAAAATTTTTCTGGCAAATTCAGTACTGTCTGGTTGATTGAAAAGTTGATAAGTTGTTACTGAAATTAGTTTGATTTAATCACAACAGAATATTAGTATAAAGAAAAGTTATATTAGGGATTGTTATAAAACCTAGACTTGTAAGAGATTCTTAGGCCTTTTTAGCAAAGCTATGTCACACAGAATAAAAAAAAAAGTTGAAAATAGAGCCCTGAGCTGACCTACTAGTAAAATTTCTTAATTCCAAAAGTAAAAAAATACTTTACAATACTTCTATCAGCAAATGATTTTTTTTGTAATCAAGAAATTATTTTACCACCAAAGAAAATTCTTGAGCAGAAGTTGTAAGAAGGAAGGGTGAAATGTGTAATCTGGTTCTGTCATAATTTTAGTAAACAGATTTCAACAACAATAACAAAAAAATCAAAATGTGTTAGGAATGCAAAAACAAAACAAAAAAGAAAATGTTATTCGAGCAATAAGATGCAGGTCGAAACAATTAAGCTAGTATTAGTTTCTGGCCGTAAACTAACATACCCACAAAGATTTACATTAACTTTGCACCATCAAGCTTTACTCATTACATCACTTTTGTTTTCTTACTCACATCCACAAATTCAAACAGACACTTCTTTGTTCATATTATGAAATAACATTTTCATTAGTAACTCCCATGAGATTTTCCATCAGCGTTAGAAAAAAAGGTACATGTACATTTTTCAAATATTACACACATAATTTAACTATTGCACATTTTTGGTATTATCTCAATCATTGGCGAATTACAAGATGCTGTTAGATAACAACTAACTTACTAACACAGCAGTGTCAATATTAAACCACAAGTTTTTCATGATGTTAAGAATATTTTTAATTTAAAAAAAAAAGAGAGAAAGACATAGGCCTACCTAATGAGGACTAGATCATTAATGAGCTATGAATGTTTTAGCATCTGATTTAGTTTAAGCTTATCATTAATGAGCTATATATTTTTTAGTATCTGGTTTAGTTTAAGCTTAAGCTCCGCTATAATCATGACATGAGTTCTACAAAATAATTTAAGCTAAATTTGAGATGTTAATGAATAAATTTTACTAAACCCTGTTGGCTGTTTCTTTCCACAACTTTTCAGGCACGAAACGAACCTTTCCAATAACCTTTATCCAAATTTATTCTTTAAATGAGTCAACTTTGCTTATCTAATACAACTTCACGATATTTCTATTTTACATCGGTTAAAACCATTATGTAAATATCTTATATCCCAAACCATCGCAACAGAGAGATAATGCTATTTTAATAGACTGTAAGTTCTGAAATGGACTAAAATTTGCTACAAAATCAGACATCTTGGAATGCCTTAAATGCATAAGTGGTATTGCAAAAAAAAAAGTAGAATCTAAAAATAATAAAATTTCAGATTTATCAACAGCACTGCTTATCTTAACAGAAAAAAGCCCAATGTCCTAGGTTATCTGCATCTTACTATGAATATAAACAAGCTAAATAAAATCAAACACTAATAAAGTATGACACAAGTAGAAATTTGGTTTTGATACAAACTGGGGAATTTCCACTGCATGCGACAAGCAGCTGTTGGAATGACATAAGTGACTAGTATACACTGTAGCATAAGTATGGGGAGGTGAAGCTTATCAAATTTGTACAGCTAGTGATAGCAAACACACCTCACAGGAAATAAAGCATATTGAAACCAAGATATACATACATATCCTCCCTTGCTTAAATATTTCCTGCTGTTAGGGCAAATTTCTTTTTTTTATTTACCCATTAACAACCTAGAACTGTGGACTATTGCATTGATTCTAGGAAAACTAACACAATATTATAATCTCTTTTGGTATTTGTTTATACGTCCTATTCTTTGATCCACCTCATTTATTTCCTGAAATCATGTAAGAATTGTGCATTTAGATCATCAGGTTTTTTCCATTGCCAAAAAATAGTTTACAGAAAATGGAAGGACTAGAGCATGATTAATAGTTTCTACATTTAACATACAACTCTAATGATCAGGATTTTCTCCCACAGTGTGAAGTCAGTGATCAACGCCAACTTCATTTTAAATTTTAATGTGTCATCTTTCACATCAGATATTTATACACTAGAAGACTGGGAACTTTAAGTGAATGTGATATGGTGGTGGGCAATTTATTTGCAACCCTGGTTTGTTCAGAGAAAGCTCAAGATAGGACTATATGCTGGTGTCATCAAGCCTTGACGGAACACTCTTGCTGGGCTTTGATGATGTTGTAGCAGGCCTGACAAACTCGAACAGGTTTAGTGATGCGACGGCGCTGGATGTCTGTCTCAAATGAGCTGCACCTAAAGATACATGATTTTTTTTGTGAGAGGGAGAGAGTAAAACAAAATTTGTCATGCTTCAATTAAATGTAATTTTATTAAAACGAATTGACATTAAAAACACCTTTCCAATTCTTCTAGATTTTTTGTCAATCATAAATCACATAGATAATAATAAAAAAATTTTTTTGGCTAATAATCAAAACAAATCTATAGAATTAAAGTGTATCTTTTTAAAAATAGTTGATTGAGAATTAAAAGTAAAAATTAAAATAAGGTTGTATATAGGATGTTTTGTGTACTTTCTATTCTAGAAGTTCTGAATATGTGTTTTGCCAATCTGTTATGACCAGTTCCTTATCTAAAGAGGGATGTTTGTTCCTTTTCCAGCGGCCATCTTAATCATTGTTTTTGCCTCTGGATAGGTGATTGTTTCTTCTTGTTCCCATCCTGAGCAAGGTTTGGCAAGGTTGTCTGCCTTTGCTGTGTCCTGGTATCCACTGGAGGGTGAGTTCTCCCACCCTGGCCCCCAACTCCAGCAGCTTTTGTCTTAGCAGATCTAGCTAAGTGTCTTTGGTGTTTTCCAAACTTTGCAGCACCAACCTAGCATCTCTGAGTATAACTGCTTTAGCTGTTTTGGAGATTTTAGACAAATTGTTAAATCCTACAAATTTGGCAAACCATACCCTAAAAGTTATTTCAAAATGACATCAGCAAATGTTAAGATAGTGATTACTGAACATAGACAATCAGCCTGCTCCTAGATCTCGTACCATCATGGAATACATGTATTTGAAAGTGTTTATACCCTTTTTACACATCTGTGTAATCAAATGATCAGTAGCCTTAGGAAATAATGTGCAGATTCGTTATCAGCTAAATAACTATAACTTAATTTTTTTTAATGGCTTGAGAGTTCAGGCAATACATATTTAAGGTTAGGAGAGCTCAAAGGTTCAGACAAGGATTAACTCTGAAGAAAGTTTGTAACTTACTTGGAGCAGAAAACATTGCCGCAGTTGCGACAGTGATGCCGTCTCTCTGAAAAGGAGAAGCGTACGCCACAAGCTGGGCAAGCTTCTGCCCCATCATCTTTGACCCAGTGGTCAGCAACGACACGCCCAGGCTGGCTGGTCACCGTCCAGTTCCAGATGCGGCCCTTCACATCACCCACATACACAATCTTGTGGTCCCTTCAGGAAAAGAGAAACATTTTAGATTATCTTGAGCTTGCGTGCAAAAACCAACAACAACACAATAAGTTGAAGATTTTTTTTTTCCAATTCAAATAGCTTTGCAGGTGAAAACTGGTGGAGAGGTTAATGCTTGATTACAGTTGCAAAGATTTACACTATTTAATGTATAAACATATCAAACAGGATATAATCAAATGTCAATATAAATGTTTGACTTGCATTCCTTTTAGTCTAAAGGTTCTTGTCCCAATAAATTTTTACAGGGTATTTCTCTTGACTCTCGGAGGGCACTTCTAAAACTTTATTTAAAGAATAAGAAAATATGCAACTTGTGACAATAATGCTGCCATCAACAAACGAAATGCAGTATCTCTCATTTGGTTTACACTGCAGATAATGCTTTTCCTTTGTCCAGGGCAGAATGACTAGGCCTACTAACTTTGATATGGCAATGGCCGTAATGGCTGCCGGCTCCTTGTTGTCTTTCCTCTCAAATGCTGTGTGCATAGTGAGCTTACTTCGAAACACAAGCTGTCTCTGCCAACAGAAACCTGAAATATGAAAATCACAAAAAAAAAGCTCAAAACATTGCCTTGATTCATTTTGTGAACATTGTTGGACCTAGAGGGTTAGAATTAAGTACAGAATGTGAGGATTAACTCCTCTCATAAACATGATAAACATCATAAACAAAATGCTTTACTAATCAAATTTTTTGGTCTGGAAAAAAAATCAGTAACAACAGGAGAATAAAAACAACATTTAGTGCAACTGTTTTTTTTCTTAAGTTACTGGTAAATTTTTAAAGAAACTTCATTTCAATTATTCTCAAGTAAATTTCCTATTGCAGCTTCATTTTTAAAAATCACAATTACCTTCCCGAAGACAATTTTTCCCGAGTGGTTTGTACTTCTTCATCATCTCCTCAGTTCCCGAACTCAGCCTGTTCTTTGCCCCTCCAACTTCAGACACACTGATCACCTCAAAGTCAGACAAGTTGGACTCACTTTGGGAAAATTTCACATCACAGCTGTCGAGCGATGGTCTCAGTTGAGCCTGGCAATGACATAGCAAAAGATCTACCATAGGAACTTGTCATTTTAAATTTTAAAAGAACATGCAATCTATAACAATTCCATTTTTAATTTAATGCCAACACCAACAACTTATAAAAAGTAAAAATTTAGACATCAGACGCCAGCCATAATATGACAAATGTGTGAAGTCATTGATGAATAATTATATGCTGTTTCTCCAACAAAACTCTACTGTCTTACTTTTTCTCCCACTTTAGGTGGTCAGAGTCAGGCAGGAACAAAAAATTTTTCTTAATTTTATATAACATGAAGTGTATAAGCCTTACACCTATCTTTTACTTTCAAGCATTATCACACCAATTGAAGGTTTTCAACTTGACCTTTTACCTCTGATAAGGATGAAGTATCAGGCTCGCTGGCATGGTTGTTGTACAACCCTGAACTGCCTTCCACACCTCCGCCCAGCTCAGCCAGAGCGTCTACTGCAGTATCGATGGGCATGGAACCAGAGTGGACACTGGTTTTGTCCAGCTCAACACCATCGGTTACACTGATGTTGTCTTCACCCAGCCCCCGAGGAGACCTGTATAAGTCACTGGAAACAGGAAGAAGGGAGTCAAGGCTGGATTACAAGACAAAGGACTGTCTGATGAGGTAACTAAGTAAGGCACTGGAAAGCAAAAGTATAAATCAAACTCTATGTCAAAATTTGACCCAAAAAAATATTCTTGGTATAAGTTAAAAGTTTGAAATGTATTTCATCATAAACAACCTTAAATTAATTCAAATAAAGTTTGGAAATGGGATATTGAAGCAGAGACTTGGTTTGTGATATGTGTGCCATGTAATAAAAAATTTTAAAGTATGATTTTTCTTATTTTCTTAGTAACGATTCTTGCTGGTTTTTCAAATGCAACAACTCAAGTCATAATCAAGACAAAAAAAAATAACCTTTACCTGCCTTATAAAACTTTTAAAGAGGTTCCAAACAAAGTATGATTTATCTCTTAATGTCAAAATTCTGAAAATGGACTCCTTTTGTTATGATCTTACACATACCTTTACCTAAGTAACAGAACAAAACAAACCATTGTTGTAACTCAACTTTACTAAACCTAATAGATTTTAAGTGGGAGAGACTGCATAGTGCTTATATGTCTCTGTTCAGTAAAACCTAAAATTTTGTTTAAAAAAAAATTTGCTTAGAATGAATGTTAGAGCCTGCATGTTGAATTATTTGACTTGAATGGAAGGAGACAATTTTCTGCTTTGGATTTGCACATTAGATGAAACCTGCAGCTCCTTGGCAATAGAGCCTGCAGCGAGGCAAAGATCACCACTGTGCCCGTCCCCTACCTTGTACTGCTTGTGGAGCTAAGGGTAGAGCTGAACTGGCCACGGAATTTTTTTCTCTCCCATTGAACAGCAGCTCTTTCTTCCTCCTCATCTTCATCATCCTCTCTGACTGACATTCTACTTGAGCCTGGTCCACTGCCCATCAGGGGACTGTCACGACCCTCCCAGATACCTTCTCCACAATCTATAGTGGCCAGATAGTCTGGGTCCTTGAAATCTTTAAGGATATCAGCTGCCGATTTGCCATCACTGTAGCTGTCGCATGACTCGTGGCGAGACAATCTTCGACGACCCTGCGGATAAATTTTCAGTTCAATAGTTATGTTGCAAGATATTAGAATGAAATAAAAACAAGAGAAATTATTGAAGCAGGATAGCCAAAGATGCCCATATACAATTTTGAACTTTTCTAGTGACTTAATCTCCATCACTGCTCTCTTTGAAACTTCATAGCATAATTAGGAGTGTCAGTTGATGGTTGACTTCAGCATACATTGAAAGCCAGTTCTTATTTTCACACCTTCATATTGACATAGCCATGATGTTGACTTCTTATATAAAAAAGTTCATATATTGTTCACAAAATTTAAGTAACATGCTTTTAAAATTTGCATGAATAAAGAAAATTTATGAGACAGAAAAAGATATGGGAGACTATCTGTACAAAAAAAAAAGATTAATTGTTCATTAAGCCATGTAGAAATTGATGCCGGGGAAAAAAAGAGAGAGTTATCCTGGTCTGGATATTTTTATCAACAAATTTAGAATCGTGTTATGATCTAGTTCTCAGTAGGTGTTTCTTTGGTTTAATCGATATGATTTTCTTCGTACTACCACTATTGAAAATTCTAAAAAAAAAAATTGCAACTTCAAATCAGAAAAATAGGTCCCTTGGTTTGATTCAGGGAACCTTTTTCATTTCAATATAACATCAAAACTGTATCAAACATAATTTGCATATTTTAC
>BMAT01009707.1:67277-77627 GCA_019649035.1 Elysia marginata | reverse complement strand
AGGTTCTACATAAAACATAGGTCTGCATCTGTTTGTGATGGGAAACATGGGAATTAAGCTGGTGAAGCCAAATTTAAAGAGAAAAAATTTACTGCAAACAGCGATGTTCATTATAACCTGTCTATGCAAACAGTGATGTTCATAATTGTCTTGCAAACAGAGATGTTTATAATTACCTGTCTTGCAAACATTGATGTTTATAACTACCTGTATTGCAAACAGTTATGTTTCTAATTACCTGTCTATGCATCCTGATAAACTCTCGAGGATCACCCTTTGCCCAGGGTGGCAGAATGACATCTCCAAGAGCCACACCATTTTGCTTTGAACCTGGGGAAAACGTGAGTTTGAACAGTTGTGGAAAATTTTCAATGTGTAAATAGTAAGAATGACTATTAGAAATATATCTAATAATATTATTAACCACTACAGTGTATTGTGTACATACGACGTACATGCTGCTGCCCCACTGGCCCAATACGCTGGGTGCCTAGGCTGTACATTCTTCATAAACCAAGTTTTCCACATGTTTAAGAAACTTCAAGATCTATATATGCTTTCTTCACATATATCCTTACCAAAAGCCGAGATTTAATTCCAACAGGTCTCCTTTAAGTTTTAGATGTATATTTATATAGATGGTCTCTACCTATCTGCCTTTGAATATTTCCTTAGAACACAGTTGGGAATTTTATGTAGCCGTCAAGGGGTTAAAAAAAAAATTCTCATCAAATTAGAATTTTTTTATACTGTTTACAGTCTGCAGTTGTGTAGTAGTCATCACTCAATATTAAAAATGCTTTGCAGAAAGCTTGAGTCACTTTGATGGTGAGTTTGGATTCTACTGTAATGAATCATACCAACTGACACCTAAAAAAAGTTTGAGAAATGCTGGAAACCATTTTTTATGTGTATACAGATTATAATAATTATTTCCATAAAACGCACTACAGTGGAACTCCTGGAAAAATATTGGAAAAAACAGGTCTTTTAAGAGGGGGTTCAATTACTACTGCCTTATACGCGGACGTCCTCAAATTTAAAGTCACATGAGAGAGGTGGTGTTTGTTGAGGGGGTCTTAATTGAGGGGTTCCCCAGATGTAAATTCTGTTACAAACCTAGATCAAAATTGTTTTTGTTGAGAAGAAAGTCTGGCAGGTAGTAAAACTCTGGGATGAGTTCCTTCACATCAGCCATGTTGTTTTTAGATGCAGAGAGCCAGTTTTCCTTGATACTATGGAACATCCTGTCTGCCAGATCAAAGTGGCCACCCTACAACAGAAACAGTTTACAAAGGAATAAAGAATTATATTTCATCATACATACACCCATCCCTAAGAAGTTAGCTAATTTTTTTAATGATGATACAAACTTCATTTAAAATATATCCAAATTAATTTATTTAAAAAAGTCAAGGAGTCAGTAAATTTTTTAAGACAATGGGTTTACAATATTGTCTGGTCTAAGCCATATAACAAAGATTTCATTAAATGTTTAAAAAGGTAAGGGAAAAGTTTTGAAAGTTTTGTGATGAGCCCCACAAACCATTTTTACCTGCAATTTGAGGAAGTGCTGAGTGAATGGTTCCATCCTGACGAGGTAAGAGGCAACAATCATGGCTGATGAGTAGTGTGTCCCATAGTGGTATGGTGGGGTCTCCCCTATTGAAATATATATAAACAAACTAATTACATACAAGGTCACACCTTACAATACAAAGGCTTTTGATTCCACAGAAATGATAGAACATTGTACAAAATTTTAGGAAAGCATTGTGTTTCTTGAAGATGCAAAGAAGTTTTTTATTAAAAAAAAATCAAATATGTAAAATGTCAAACTTTTCACTCGGACATGTGCCTAAATCAAGTCTTACTGAATACCTTGGATTGTTAATATTACATATTAAACCTATTTTAAAAATATATGCAGATTAATATTCTTTTTATCCCCAACTATATAATGTTTTGACAACTTTACTTACTAAGCAATCAACATCTAAAGATGGTTTGAATAATGTTGACCTGTTGTGAAAAAGTAACTTACTTATACACTAAGCTTAGCACTGACAGCAGACAAAATTGTTAACTAATAATTCATACATAAATAAAACATCCGAATAAGCTGGGGTATATAAAATGAAAATAAATGTGGGGAGACCATGAAAATTCATTTGCCTCTGCAGCATAAAGCAACAAGATTAACAAGATAAAGTTGATTTTTTTTTTTAAATTTTCTTAAACCATGTCCATGAAAATGGCCCATGGTTCAAAAATACAAAATGAAAGTTGAATTAGAAAAGTAATTATCTAATCAACGGGAATTTGCATGTAAGTAATACTCCTGAGGATAATCAAAGAGTATTTCCGATACAGTTGATACTGGAGATACTGAATTTTGATTGTCCTGCGCAGAGTAATAACAATAATAATAATAATAAATGAATTATATAGAATGCTTTACCACTGGCTATGGCAATGCTCAGAGCACTTTACATAGATAAAACTTGCTTTAACAATTACATAAAAACAGCAGCGAGGAGATAAGATATAAATCATTGTAAAGTTCCTAATATTAACGAAAGACATAGTTAATTAATCAATAGAGTAGATAGATTGATCATTAGAACAAAGCTAAGACCTGGCTTGTCCATTTTCAAGTCAGTCGCTATATTTTGACTAACCTTGTGGGTCATCCCATTCGTTGTACCTCTTCTGAAACTGCTGCAGCCTGTCAGGAGTCTGTGCTCCCATCGGTCTAGACAAGTCTCGAAAGTTGGCAGTCTTGGTCAGATCTAGGTCCTGGTTTATATCGAAAGATGTTAAATTGAGTAAAGCAATAAAAAATATGCTCGAACATTGTGCAGCTATAACCAAGGTTGTAGAAATAAAATTAGATGGGGGAAAAGAAAAAAAGGTATATATTTGTGCACAGAAACATAAAAACAATGCTGACAAAGAAAACTTTTTAAATACTCTCAGCAACAGGCAATAGATGTTGGAATACAAAATTCTATCAGATGGAGCAAATGGCAAAATATAAACATAAAAAAGAAGTAAACAAAACCTAAAACCAGATAAACACAAAAATATTTTGTCTTAATCTAATGATTAAAGAACTAAAGTATGTTGACCATTTCAAGATATGGATTAACATTAGACCAATTGGGATCAGCTCCACAGTGTTTAAAAGATCTTACACCTGCAGTCATGTTTACAATATTATAGATTTAAGCTACGAAAGAACAAACAGCAACAACAAAAATCTTACCCAACTGAGAAAACACCTGTTCTACCTAAATACAGAAGTGTAGAAATGAGCAGTTACTAAATAATATTAAAAAATTACACTCAGTGTCTTGCACCTGGCTAAAGAAAATATTTATAATAAGAGGTCTAGGAAGTGTGTGCAGGATGAATAATGATGCTCAGTTTTACATACGAGGCTAAAGAAATATTTCTTTTTCTTGATAGAAACCAATAGTTATAGATTAAGTGAATGTATGGGGAGGGGGGGGAACAAGGTGCTTACAAGCCAGGAGAGCCACAAACCTCTGAGTCATAGTTTGCAATGATCCACGGGAACACAGGATACTGCATGAGATCATTATATGACCTTCCCGCCAGGGTATTCAGGTGCATCAAGTACTGGAAATTGCTGATCTCCCCTTTCTATTTGAAAATAAAAAAGTACCAATTATATTTTTCATTTATAGCTTTAATACTACCATATGCAACCTTTTCTTTTTCTTTTCTCAATTTTCTACAAAAGATATTTAAATAATTATACAGATAAAAAAAAATGTTAAGGTAGGAGAAATTGAAAGATTGAAAAGTCACATGTCCTTAAGAATATTAAAACTTCAAAAACATGTTTCATTTGAACACATTTTATCCATCCCCAAAAGACATAACTTGGTAAACATTTCCCTCCAGACCAAAGTTGAAAAATCCACATCAAATGGCTAAAGTGCTTAAATTGTTTTTAAGCAATTTTCATTTTTTAATGTAAATATCTTTCCACTTCATGGGCGACTAGCACTATCTTTGGGATATCACAGTATATAATATTCTTTACATCAGATTCTTAAGAAATGATAAAGAAATCACTTTCTTACATGTCTTTTACTAGGCAAATCAAATCAAATTCTAAACCCAGAACATAACTTTTAAAAAATCTTTTTACGTCAAAACACATTTTCAGTGTCATGGAGCAAATTATCAAAAAATGTACTCTGACAACTTTGTTTACATTCACTTGCAGTCATCCCACCTAGATACAAAGTTTAACTGACCCTTGTTGAACAATATAAGACGATCTATTTCCTTCGGAAATCTCGTTAAAGAAATCAAATAACCCTTTATTGAGATGGCAAAGACAATATGCTGTTAACAGCTAAACTTACCTCCCATCTTTGTGTGACAGATTTTTCCCCTATCAAGTTGCTGATTATTCCACCTCTGTGACACAAAGATAAGGAAAAGAAAAACAAACATATCATTTTGGTCTTTTTCTAGCATTGATAAAATGCAAGTTTCATGTATGTTCACTTCTACAATATGAGAAAAATAGACTTCCTTGAAAAGTAATGTCCTTTTATGCCAAAACTGTGAAACTTGAATCGTTTTATCTAGATGTCAGAGGCGTTACCAATATCGTTACCAGTTTAAATTTGGAAGTACTGAGAATCACAAGACTTTGTTGCCTAGTATCTTTCAGACATCTTAAACCACATTCAGACAAATTCAGTAGGAAAGACTTATAAAACTCATGAGTAGGAATTCAATATTCAGATGAAAGAAAATGCTCACCCTGCCTCAACTTTGGCATTCTGCTTCTGACCAGACACAGAGTTGTGAGCGTTGTCAGTCATTTCTGTGGCTACGGACAGAAATCTGGGTAGTTGATAGAACAGAAAACAGCTATCTTGCTCTAAGTACCATTTTAGCGTATTTGGGACTAGTCATATCATCTGAAAGAGGGGCAAAAAGTCTTCGCTTTGATTAGGTATTTTCGATAGTAAAAACCCCAGAGCCCTAAATATCACCTTATACTCATATTTAAAGTATTTGAGTTTTGATATGTACATTGAAACTTTAAACAGTTTCAGCGCAAAATTAGAAACAATGGAGATAGAACTAGACAGAACTTATAAACTTAAGCTGACTTATCTATACATGTTACATACAAGTTTTACAACAATTTGTAGCTTTTTTGTTCATAGGCAATCAAAGTAAAATTACTAGTTTAAAGTATAAAAACAAAAGAGGAAAAAAGGTTTCTGTGTGATTTACAGCTCTTTTTTTTTTTAAACAAAAGAGCCACAACTGTGCTAATAATATAATTCTTAAGCCTTATAGGGAAATGAAATTTAAGTCCAGAACCAAAGATTTGTAAGGTTTTCTCCCAACATACTTAGCAAGAACCTTGTTCCTGATTTTCCGGGGGAAAGCGAGAAGGTGGTTCCGTCCATCTCCTGAGAAAACTTCAATGGCAATCGGCTGGAGTAGATATCTTCGTTGGTGAACTTCTCGTATGTCATCATATGCAAAGCGACTGTACCTGAATTATTGAATACATGCAAGTAATGAAAAGAAACTTGCTGCAACCACAGAAAAAAACCCATTAACAACTCTTATTTCTCTTAACCAATTTCAAAAACTCATGCGCCTGCTTTTCTCTATCTGCCTATCCTATCTCTTACATGTAGTGCAATAAATAAGTATATGCAAAGATGAAGGTATGCTTTAGCATATGATATAATTTTGATCCCACTTAAGCTAATCTCACTTGAAAGCAAGGTTTTGAAAAATGCATGGGTGAGATTGATATTTCTAGAGATTTACAGAAAAGAGTGCAATACAAGAAAATAATCAAAGGAGGAACTTATTCAGAGAAAGATAGTCAAAGCCAGCAAAGTAAAGGCATATATATAGGACAAAAGAAAGAAAACAGATTAATCAAGCACTGCATCGACATCATTACAGAAAAAGGGAGAAGGGCCTTGGAAACCAACAGTATGTCATAAGAGGCATGACGAAGATGAAGGAAGGGCAGAGGTAATATTGACTTGGAAAGATTCTCAAGACGATAGTAAAAAATTGTTTTTCCCACGTCTTGACCCCAAAAAATAAAAGCAATTGAATAAAATGCTTTTCATTTTAATAATAAATAACTGATGTGGTTTTAGAAATATTATCTTTGTACGGCGATCTTATCCAAGCAATTATATGTTATTCAGAGTATAACTATACTTTACTATGGGGCTGTTTCAGGACTAACCTCTCTTGTGTCTAAAATTAAAAAGGTGGGCTCACCAGCAAGCTCTTTTGTGCACGAGGTAGTTTATTCAAATAACTCTAGTGCTGCATCCCAGCCAAAAAACTCACCATTGCCAAATAGGAGCTACTCTTAAAGAAGTTTTTTAAGTTCATGGAACAGCCCCATTGGGAATGAGAATGGAGCAAAAAATTATTGTTCTTGCCTACAAGCAGTTGACTTCAAAGAGGGAGTTTGCCAACAGGAACGAGAATTTGTGCTGTACTCTCATTCTGTATTGCTTTTATTGAAATATTCAATCAAAATTTAGCCATTCAGGTACATCATATCATAAGCATCAATCCAAAAATAGCTTACAGGGTCAATATCTTGGAACTTACATTCTTTTCATGCTTCCAGAGGAGCCCATAGATGATTTGGGAATGATGGGGTCATGAATTCTGCAAACACAAAACAATAAATTTATCGATAACTTCGGTTGATTCATAATATAAATATTTGTAAAAAGCAAAGGGTGGTAACTTTTAACCATGGAACTGGAATAAACAAAATGTTAAAACATTTTAAGCTCCTGATCAGCTTCAGGTGCCATTTTCAAACAAACATTCAAACTATATATGGTGCTGTAAGCCTTTAATGGGAAACTAGTTTGCAACTCTTTTTGTAAATTTCAAAAAATGTAATTTCTGAAAGAAATGATTTTACTGGCTTCTGAAAATAAATACAGAGTGATATCTTTTGTTTTGTTTAGTTGTTTTCTATTTTTTGTCTGTTGCTGTTGTTTTGTTTTTTTTTGGATAAGACGAAGAATGAGAAGGGTGGGAAAGGTAAATTGGAAAAATGTAAATCCTTACTACATTAAAATGTACTAAACTTGCAGTTTTTGTTTGAACTGATAAAGCGATAGCTGATTATTTTTCCTTTAAAATGCTTGGTCAAAATGACACTAAACAAATATTTAAGGATCTACAGAGAATACAAATTCCTGTCAATATAAAATAATTTAAAACAAAAGTAGGACCAAATAAGCCTACTTTGTTAAAAGACTATTTTATTTCAGAAGCCAAGTCTTCAAAACAGTTTGACCTATAATTTGAGAGTCCCAAATGGCAATAAAATGCAGCTGTAAACATTAAGTGATATGGGCAACTCATTTTTTTGTTTTCAATAACATACATCATTTGCCTATTCAATTTTTTTTTGAAAAATAAAAAAACCACTTACTCTGGAGCTAAGGAGTCTATATCTTTAATTTCTTTGGTTCTAAGCAAAGTAAATCCATCAATGATAAAGAACTGTTCCTTCCCAAAGAGCAGAAGCCCCTCAGCAGTGTCCAAGCCTTGGATACGGGCACAGCGGAACAGGTGGCTTATCTAGAAGTAATAAAAATATAAAAATCTATGATGTCCACCCAAGCACTTGGTTCCTTTTTCTTTTCAAGACTACAAATCTCAGCATTACTATTTTCTTTCATCTACAGAAAAAAAAATCTTGGAAATATTAATAAAATCTTGATTTAATCACCTCTATTTTTTTTTAAGTGAGCTTGATTGAAAGCTTAGAGTTTATGGTGTCCTTACAGTTAGTGATTTTTAGTTGATGAGTGGGTGAAGTAATAGTTTTCTTTTGAAACTGGTTTGCCTTGAAGTTTCAGGGCTTTACAGAAGCAACAACTTAACCACTCATTTCTCCCTAATAGTAATGAAGTTAGAGAAGTTTCATTTACTAAATTCTGGTGTTAATTGCTAAAAAATCTGAAGATACCAGTTACAGAAGCACCAGAACATCGCATCATTTTCTAATTCTTAACTGAAACAGCAATAGATCTGGCTTACAAAAAATGTATAGAATACTACCATATTACTATTAGCAGTCAAAAAAATGCAGCCGTCAAAGCTATAAGCGGTGCATATTGTTATACCTTGTAAAACTTAAGTTTGACATTACATTGAAAGACTGGCAAAGAAACTGTCAAGTTGCTGAGAAAATGTTGGCTGTACTTTTTATTCATTGTTCCAGCATATTTATATCCTTTTCTTTTAAACAACCTTGGCAGGTGCATATTGTGCTAAGGTACCTTCTCCTCCCCCATGAAGTGCACTATGGCTTGGTTGTGTGTCTTTGACGTTGGTGAAGGTGGGATTTCAGAGTTGTTTTCCCCTTGTCCCTCAACCTCTGGTCTATCTACTGTGCTGTCTGTTCGGTCAAGCTCTGCTGTGTGCGGGGAATCAGTCGTGCCAGCATCTTCGATGTCTTCTTCGTCTGCTGATGACTTTGTGCTAGCCCGTGGCAGCAATTTTTTCAGATTTTGCACATCTAGAATGGAAAAATCATTTTTAGATTAAGAGAATTTTTAGGCCGAAAAACTTGACCTTGCTAATTAAATTTTTAACACAAAATAGTGGTACTCAGATTAAATTAGGTTACATCAGTTCTTTCAATAAAAAAGTTAAGGGTCCATCTTAGGCAAATAGCCATTATTAAATTAGCTACTTGCTTTCTTTCTTTTTCTACACAAGTGTGGCTTTTTGGGGGGGCCGAAATCAATTTTGTTAATCAGACATATGTCATAGGTCCACGGCAAATGAGTTCGAGGTCGGAAATTCTTAAGAAAACATTTTTTAATGGTCTTATTTTCTTCCTTTCCTTTTCTGTATATTTTAAATTGCAAAAGTTTTAATATGTACCTTTCCACATAGAATTGAAAGTTTTGTGAGATTTTTTGCATTTGAAACTTACAAGAAATGTCTTTAAAAAAAATACGAAACCTTTGAAGGTGAAAATTGCAACATACGACTCATTCACCCTGGAGACGAGACATATGGTTCAGCTCAAAACTCACTGAAGTTTAAATTTTAAAAAGTTCAGATCTGCAGCAAGAACAAAAAATGCCATATAAGATTTGATTCTGCAATTTTCTTGTTTAAATATTCATTCTCATGTCTAAGATTAATGAAAAAGATTATACCATCTGGTACGTTGTTGCTTGGCTCCGAGTCTGTGTTATTGATGAGATCTGTGTCTGTTGTGCCTTGTATTGGAGTAGCTTCCTTAGCTAAAATGCCTTGAGGCCAGAAATGCTCATAGTAGTCCTTGCTGTCGAAACTGATGGCCACCTTATACCTCAGAGGCTGGATTATGTGAAATAAAGAAAAAACAAGACCAGTCAGCATGTCCAAAGAAATATCTCATTTGCTTTGGATCTCTATTAGTTTAAAAAAATGTGACCCAACGTGGTGAAATCAGGCTTATGTCAAAATTTGGGCATTTGGAGTTATTCATATTATGAGAAAGCTTCATATATGTACTTAAAATAGAAAAAAATCACTCCTCTAACTTTACTAGAAACTGAGATATTTGATTTTTAAACCGACAAGGTAGACTTATCTAATAGTAATTTATTATTTTTAGCAGCCATTTCCTGGGTTTGACCCAGTTTGACGTAAGCCTGATTTCACCACATTGCGTCACAAATGTCTAATAAGGCAGTGTTTGAAATAATAGGTCAGTCTCATAATAAACAATAAACATGTGGCGATCATAAAGGACAAGATGAACCTCAATACACAAAAATAAGCAGCTGAATTCATTCTCAAACATGAAACAAGATAAGAGAAAGGGGCTTTATCTTAATCAGAGACCTTCTATAATGACAGAAATTCAAAAGGTAACCAACCAATAAAGGTATGAGGAGATAATATGAGCAAGCACTGGTGATAAAGTACAGGTTGCCAAAAATATGTTGTTCTATGCAGAGAAAGGACTGACATTTTGTTTTCATCAGCTATAAGTTAATAAGGTTATTTAGGAGTAAGCTTTAATCAAAGTATTTTTACAGTTTAACAAAATAAGATTACTTTCATTTGTCCCATTGGTAGGAAAATATTTGGTTTTGACATTATCAGAAAATAAAATATATTACATGTTCATATTTGAAGAATGCAATAACACATCTGGTATATATAGGTACCAAAAAGCACATTCTAAATAAATGTAACAGAATTTTTCTTTATAAATCATAATCAGGATATATAATAATAATAATAATAATAATAATAATAATAATAATAATA
>BMAT01009707.1:51450-66939 GCA_019649035.1 Elysia marginata | reverse complement strand
GCCTTTAAAAACAAATGGTGCTTTAGTGCTTTTTTGAAAATTTTCTCCTCTTCTTTGGAAGAGGCTTTGGCAAAGAGTTCCAGATTTTTGGACCTAAAAACCAAAAACATCTTTCACCTAGCGTTTTATATCGTTGGCGAGGAACAACCAATGTTTTGTTGTCATTAGAAGAACGTAAAACTCTCCCTGGTTGGTATACTTTAAGCACCTCTTGAAGATATACTGGTCCACGACCATTTACACTCTTATGACTGCAAACATATGTGCAATGTATGGCAAAGTATTATTTTTTTAAGAAAGGCTGAAGCAAAGATAGATTATCTTGCAATGTGGACACTTGCTACTGTTGAAACAGTACCAGCAGAAGGGTATAAAAACTTAACCTTAATTGATAAATAGATAAAAGAATTGAACCAATTCAATGCAGATACTAAACAAGTCACAGAGCTACAGAGATTTTGTTTCTTATCGTTTTCAACATTAAAGAATTTAAATCATTGATAAAGTCGTATAAAGAACAGCAAAATTTGTCACAGAACATAAGAAAACAATGGAAAATTCTCTTAGATCATGTGAAAGCGATATAGGTCTTTTCACAAGGATGAGATAAGCGGATGGACATGATTACTTGGGCCACAAAAAAAAATAAATAAATTGCAGCAATGATTTTATTAAAAAAAAAACCTTACACTTTCTTCCAGGTTGGGTCTATATGGATAATGGATGTAGAACATGTCGTTTCTCATCATCTTCTTCCGCATTCGAAATGGCCCTGTTAAAAAAAAATGTAATGATTAGGTTGAAAGACACGCATATCTGTAAAGATTCTTCACTGCCGGGTAGGTTCTGCCTTTACCATTAAAAAAAATTTGTTAAAAAATAGCAAAACTGAAAACAATTGCAAATCTGCTTTTTAACAAGGGAAATTATCTGCTTGGTTTACCATGTCCACAAGTTTCTAGGGCCATATCTCTTTGACTGTTCATAAGACTAAAAAAAACAAGAATTGAATACCCCAAGTGAGACTCAAGCCTGGGAGTGAAGCCATTAAATGAAGTGATATTTTGATCTTTCAATGCTCTTTTTTCTCCCTTCTCTTATGGAAAACTTTGATTACACATATGCGTCTTGATAAATTTCCGTTGAAATCAAATAATATCAACATAATAATTTTCAAACACCCCTGAACTAAATACATCTGAACAATTAACAGAGGCATTGTTTTCAACCAAGAATAAGTTATTTCAAAGTAACATCATTCCTATTTAACTCAGTGAAACATTTTGTTCAAGAGTTCATACCACATGTTATATTTGTATCTATACCTCAGGTAGCATTATTTGTCCAAGCATGTCTTACCTTCAGTCATATCTAACACCATTTTGTCAAGTCTTGATCCAGCAGGGGGACCCCATAATGAACGCACACGCAGAAGCTCTCGCTCAATCTGAGCCCAGTCGTCCAGCAGATACTTTTCCATGTACCTGCTTGCCTGGGGTTACCAAATATGTTTCTCAATTAAATACTTTGCGATGGCTCATTAATGTAAAGCTTTGTGACCAAAATTCTTAAAATAAAAGTCTGTTGTGATCATAAATTAGTGTAATGACTATAAATCTGCGAGAAGGTGACATGACTTTTTGGTTGACCGCTCTTTGTAGTTAATATCATGAACACTGTTACAGAAATGTAAGAAGCAAACTAATGTAAATACATTTGCTAACTACTTATAATCCATTAATAAATTAAAAAAAATAACCGATTGATTAAAACTTTACGTGGCTCCAATAAAAGTTCACAGCAGGCTTTCTGAGCACATCACACAAAGATTTACAAACCATATAGCAATGTAGAGAAAAAACGCCTATAATTTTTATTTCTTAGACCAGGTATATAAAATGTATTTGTAATATAAAAAAAAACAACTAAATATATCTGGATTTTAAAAAGTTATGCTTCTATTTCAGCTCCATGAGTTCACAAAAAAAAAATATTTTTCACCCACATTTCTCATGTGGTGAGTTTCCTGTAAACTTAATTTACAGTAAGGCATACCAAAATAATTTAAGCAGATAATGCACAATATAAATGAACCCTTTACTTTAAAACTTTCTTTTTTTCCTTTGAACATCGTAACCCCACATTAGGCAGTGAAAATATAAAAAGTTTAGATTCTTAACCATGAGAGGCCTTAATTGCACTTGGAGGAATTTCAACCCAGAACACTCTTACCTGTAAATACTGGTCATGCTGAAACTGGACAACATCTTTGACCATGGCAATGTGACCAAGAGTAGCATGGTGAAAATCCTGCAATGAAAATTTGTATTATACAGCGTAAAGGGGCCAAAAAGAAATAATGCAGGCAGGCACCAAGTAGAATGTTTTTAGTTAACTTTATCTATAAAAACGAAAGAAGCTTTTTTAAGTTTCAATGAGACAATCTTGATCTCCAAAAAAGATTTTGTATGATGGTAATATCTTCATACCCACCATACTCAACAAAAACAAAAAAATTATCTAAACTTTCTGTCACTCCCTCATTTCATTGTGCATCTATGCTGACTGATAAGCAATAGAGTGTTTGCATCCACTGCTATAGTTTTCAAATTGAAATCTTCAAAATCCTGGGAGATTACAGAGGCTGTATTTTTCTTGAAGTTAAATCTTAAAAACCTGCTCCACCTCATTTCGGTTTACATTAATTTTTATTGAAAGACTATGCTTATGTAGTGCTTTGCGTTTTAAATTTAATGTTTTCTTTTTAGTTTTCTACATGTTTTCTACAGATATGCCAACTTTATACCATTTCAAACCAATTTCACCCAAGTAAGAAAAAAAGTATAAGGCTTTACAAATTTTGATTTGACGAAGTTTATAGATCAACTGTAAAGTGAAAAACACTTTCAAAATGACAACAGTAAGTTACGCATTATGGAGAGGTAGAAGACGTTCGTTTGTAGCTGTTTTAACTCTATCTATATCTCTAATCATCATTTAATTAAGGAACAGACAATTTTTAAGGGAAGTATAGCCACAAACAATTAGGAACTAGAAATCATAATCTTTTCTTACATTGACATGTATGTTTGTTACAGGTGATGACTTCAGCGGCAGATCACGTTTTGTCCTTCTTGAAGCTAGGCGCAGAACCCCTGTAACTCCACTTCCAACTTTTTGAAGTTTCTGTGAGATAAGTGATTTAGGCATTTAGCTACTTGTTTGAAAAGACTGCAGATAATTAGTTATTGAGAAGAAAAATGTAAGATAAGTTTTCCTTTATTCATTTGACTCTCTATTTATGTAGATTTATCATTTTCCTCATAACCAATTTACATATGAGGGAGAGATTCTACCAAAATTTTGTACTGTCAAAAAGACGATTTATTTTATTTTGCCCTTGACTTTGTGCAGTACCATTAGTCAATAGCCACTGAAAATACCCACAAACCAATACCTCTTTCTCAGAGCATTTAAAAAAGAATTATGTATCTCCAATAAACTTTTCCTCGTGACCAATGCAAGATTTGGGTAGCTTCGCACGCAACTAAAAAGGTAAACAGTACATGAAGGGATGAATCAACAATGCCTCTGCCTCAATTATAATTCATCGATCAATCTTATTTTCTACATTTATTGTTTATGAAAACGCAAACACAAAAATTTATTATGACGCTTAAAATGTCTATGCATACCGATTGAATTTGATTCTGCAGTTTATCTATGTGCAGAAAAGTTGATTTTCGTTCTGCCTCTGCATAGGCAACCCAAATCTTTGAGGCTGGCTCCTGAACCATCAATCTGTAAATGTTAAAAATAATAAATTTTTCTTTACCTCAGTATGATCACGCTTTTTACTTTAACTATTCAGCAAGATAAGATTTAAAAAAATGTTTTAAAAAACTCAATTTTTGGATTGGCTTGAAAGTACTCAAATAAAGCGATGATTTTAGGAAATCAGCATGGAGCAAAAAAAGCTAAATTTTAAAGATGAAATAAACATAAATCCTGCAACATTAGCGCTTTGAAAGATTTGTTATGGGATTGTTTAAAATTCAGATCTTTGACTGCAAAGAAGAGGTATACAAGAAAGAACTGACTGGGAATTTTTCAGTTTACCAAATTTCATTAATTTGAAAATCTTTTACATTCAATCCATTCTTTTTTCTTCCTTTTTTTAACTTTAGGAGAAACAATAGGATTTGAAGAGGAAAGTGATAATAAATATGGCATATATACAAATGATTAAATAAAAGAAAAAAAATGTTTAGCATAACTAGCATGTATAGATGCACTTTGCCAAACCCATACCTCACACTGTTGAGTTCTGGAGTTGCTATGGTTTTAGCTGGACTGTGATTGTTAAACTGGACTCGAAAGAGATCCTCCAAGGCCTGAAAATTCATTTTTTAACATGAGAAAAGGAGAACAAAAATTTTTCACTGAGCAGAAAAAATGTATTGTTGCATGGATTGGATATGAATATTGTTGTGTTTATTTTTTTCTTTTGGATTGTATCTTTTACTTATTTGCTCATGAGTATTATGCAAAGGTTACTGACAATAAATTACTAAATTTTTAAGTGTTTTTTTTTCTTATTCTAGTGTTAAAAATTAGAAAAAAGGTTGTGAATCGTTTTTGACCCAAAATATTAAGAGGCAAAAAGAAAGAAATAACAACATAATTTGAATTATGCCGTTCTTTAATTACCTAAAAACCACAATCTGCAAATCTTTGAACTTTATGAAAGCATTGTCTCTATACACTTGCAAAAAGACAAGAATGACAAAGAGCTTACAGGTTTTTTATAGATGTAGAGCTCATCCCACACTCTTTTGGCCGCAGCAGACACAAGCTGCATGCCCTGAACTAATGCTGGGTTGGACATAGCTCGCCTCATAGCAGCTGGCGATTGGTTGCCTTGACTCTCCGCCAGGCAGTCTTCGCTGTGGGACTGGTATGGGACGGACGGATCATGCTCAACGTGCCATGTAGTTGCCCGTGCTTTCGGTTCACTTAGATTAGCAGCTCTGAAAGGGAAAAAAAAACAGTAAGGGATGGGGGGATTTATAGTTTTGGCTTTCTTTGCATGAGTCACAGTGCCTAAAAGACTAAGATGAAAGATTCTTTCAAAGATGATTTCAAGATTTGGCTAGCATGTACCTTTAATCAATTTGAAAAATGAGTTTTAATAAAAAAAATTTTTATGTTTTTACAAATTTGCATGATATCTATATTCACTTATCTATGTTCTTTATTCCAAAAATGTGAAAATGTGACCGTTACCTTACTTGATTTCCATATTTAAGTGCATGCAATTGATAACCAGCAAAGATTATGTGCCTATTGTTGTTTTTGACTGAAGACCTTAAAAGACATAGAAAGAACACATAGGGAGGGCCAAACTGGCAGAGCGGGAAACATAGCAACATCTTAAAGAGACGTACAGAAAACAAATAAGATGGGGCAAACTGGTAGAGCGGGAAACATAGCAACATCTTAAGAGACAAAGAGAGAATACAAAGGCAGGAACAAACTGGTACAGCAGGAAACAGCTACATCTTAAGGAGATATAGGAAGAACACATAGCCTACCCAGTCTCTGGGTCATCTGTCAGCTGCAGCAAACAAAAGCAGAGACATAGAGAGAACACATATGGAGGGCCAATCTGGCAGAGAGGGAAAAATAGCCACATCTTAAGAGACAAAGAGAGAATACAAAGGCAGGAACAAACTGGTACAGCAGGAAACAGCTACATCTTAAGGAGATATAGGAAGAACACATAGCCTACCCAGTCTCTGGGTCATCTGTCAGCTGCAGCAAACAAAAGCAGAGGCAGCCTAGGAACTCTGTGTCGTGATTGCCTGGTCCAAACACCAGGTTGCGGTTGTTGGTGATCACGTGAAGAGCATCCAATACACTGGCTTGGCTGGCTATTGAGTTGATAGGCCTGGACAACTGGAACAATATGGTCCTGTTCAAGCACTTGTAGAGGGGCTCAAGGGATAGGCCTGTGGCTGCAGTGAAGAGAGAAAGATTGATTGTTCTAGTTAATGATCAACTCTGTTTTGTTTTTGTTTTTTGTTTGGATTTTTTTTTATTTTTCATGTTGATCAAAATGAGCTCTTCATGCCCCTTCTCCCTCTATTCAAGCAGATTTGAAAAGATAGGTTTGACAGTAAGCCTAATTTGACAGAGACGGAAGAGGAAAATACGAAGAAAAAAATAATGATGCAAAGATTGATAGATAGATAATTAAAAATGGACATAAAGATAATTTAAAAACTAATAGACAGAAAGAAAGGAAATCAGTTTTTGATGGAACACAATCTGTTATGCTGCCCATCAAATTCTTAAAAACTAGAAAATGCAGTTATGTATGCTGAAGAAACCCTTGGTGTGTTTAAAGAAAAAATTATACTGTGTTTTGTTTCCTTCATAAAACTTTCCTTAATTACATGTATTGTGTCAAGCAAGCAATCTACATAGAATGTCTTTTTTTGCCCTATTTGCTTTGCAGAAATTTACAATGGAAAGCAGTATTTAAAATGTTGCCCTTAATTCCCCACTGGCTTCTTGTGTAGGCTAAGTTTCGTTTCCTGTGTTAGTGAAATATCTGAATCCTTTTTTTAAATTAAAATAGAGAAACAAAGCATTTTTATCAAAAAAAGAAATTTGTATTGTATTACCAAGTTCATGCCATTGAAGTTTTTAACAAATAAAATGCTCAATTTTGCAATCAGCTAATATATTCTTACATTTCCTCTTGGCTTGGGCAATCAATTTGCTTAGAAAGTCAAACACTTCTTTGGCTTCCCTTGTGAAAACACCTGAAAAAGTAGAAAAGAAACCTATGGTACTAGGCCCATAATTGCATAATTCTCTCCTTCTGAGCTGCCCCATCTAAAGACTAAGCTTTTTGTACACATGTGCTTAAGCATCATGATCAAGTTAGTTTATAAAGATACATAAGTATCAAGAGTAATCTGAAAAGTGAAAAATGAGGAGAATTTCAAAAGGAAACAAATATAATTAGATAAAAAACAATTCGCTATTAACATTCCTTTTACAGCAGTTGTATTCAAATTCATGATTATTTATTTCATCAACTTTTCAATGGTAAGAGCACAATAATTATGCAGCAATTTTTGCACAGATCTTAATCTCTGCGTAATTATGTAATCATATCCGACAATTCATTTCTCCCCAGTGAAAGTATAGAGGGCTTGTTAGCCCTGGGAGCTTTTAGAAATAAAATCAGGACTTGAAAGTGCTTGCCATTCATAAATACTTATAAATGAACCTCTGTTATAACAATAGGAGGTTAAGAGGTAGGTTTGACAATGAAGGAAATCTTTTTTAAATTCAAAAGCATTTTATTCTATCCTTCTACATGTACCATATTCTTAATAAATTTTAAAAAATATTATGTCTGTTGAGAAGATACAAAACTTTTGAAACTTTTGACAAATAGAGGACCACTTATGCTGTTTCCGTTAAGATTTTTTTGTTTTTGTATTGATACATCAAGTTTCAAGCATCTCAGAAACAGGCTATAAAGGAAGGTGCTGGAAGGTTTACCACAGAAAAAAAGATAAAAACTTTCCAAAGGTATGTTTTGTATGAAGAGGTGGGTACTGAGACCTTACCAGTAACAAAATTTTTTTTTAAATTTGAGGCCTTAAAGTGAAAATAGAGAATGATTTCTTCACAATTTACATCAATTCTTGGTGGGTTGAGTCCTTGTTGGGTTTAGGGCTTTCTTGAAGCAGCCAATCAAATTGAAATGTAAGAATGAATTTTTTTTAATGAACTCACCATTTAATTTTGTTGAGACAGTTATGAACTTATTCAATATGTTCAACTGGCTCAGTCAATTATCTTGAGTACATGATCAGAGAGCATAAGAATTCTTGCAAGCGAATATGGTGTAATAACATATACATAAGAAATTGTGTATCAGAAGCCTTTTAGGAAGAAGCAAGGAGATAACATCTTACAGGAAAGGAACAGAACATGGAAATTAAACAAGTAAAAGCAGAAAATTTTCAGGCCCTTTAAAAAATATTATATTTAAATCTCGATAGACTAACCATTTTGGATAATTTCACTAAAAATCCATGGCTTGTTCTCTTTTTTAAATTGTTTTTTTTTTTTTTTTTAGGTAATAATGAGGTTGTGTTCTATTTCTAAGTTAAACTTTTTTTTGTTGATGTAAAACAAACTTGAAAACACCCTACTACTACAAACGAAACATTAATTAATCCTCATTATAAGCATGCCTGATGCAAGCTTAGGGAACGTTAAACTGGTAAAAGCAAAGCATGAGGCTGTGACATAAGGTCTTTTTTGCGTAAAAGACAACTTTTTACACAGAAACATTTCACTCTATTAACATTTCATATTACTTTTAAAAAGGTCCCAGTCATTACTAATATGACTAACAAAAATCTGTGTATTTTTTGGTGTTGAAACCACAGTATTATTGATAATTTCAAGACTTGCATCATCAACAAAAAGTTCCCACCTTTTGAAATTATCTTAGAATCACCTGTGGCTCAAAAAGTGACTTTTTTCAAGTCAGAATCATTTGCAACATGATGGGTTTTGTGCTTTAACTGTTGCGTTCTGTAACAATTATTTTTGTTTAACATGGTGCATTCAGCCCATTTCATATTTCAAGCAAGATTATATGACATAGTTTGTTCTAAAAAGTTTTATTTAGCCCCAAAGCTTGACAAGACATCACTCCAGACAAGACACATGACATTTTGTTACAGGCAAACAAAAAAAAACCAAACAAAAAAAAAACCCTCATAAGTAAAGGTAATATATTTCCAATTTTCCAATAGCCAGCCTGCTGAGGATTAAACAAAACTATAAGATTACTATCTTCTATTGTGGCAGTCGGGGGTGAGATGGGGCAGCAAAAAAAAGAATAAGTGTAGCAGATTGTTGAAAGAAGTAGATTACCATGCCACATCTTGTCCACAATCCTGCTAGCCAGGTAGAAGATGCTGGCAGCCATGTGACTGTAACTGTGCTGACTGCCCATCAGAGGCAGCGCTGCTTGCTCCCCGAGAAGGACATCCGCAGCCAGCAGGTGCTCCATCACAATGTTCAACATCTCAGTCTGGAACTGCCGTTGCTGGGCACGACTCACATGATCCGGGGTGCCCTATAAAAGAAAGAAAATCAGGATATCAGAACATGTGTTTGCTTCTTCTATGAAGTTCATTTAATTTGATCTCATTTATGCTGTTTCAAATGGTATGATATGCAGTGGAACCTCTGAATAAAGACCTGGAAAAATGCTGATTAAAAGAATTCTTATGGAGGGGGGGGTGTCTTAGTTTGGGGTTAAATAACTATATCCAAATTAGCAGACGTCTTCAAATTTAAAGCTTCTTAAGAGGGGTGGTTTTGATAAGAAGGGTTTTAACTGAAGGGTTGTAGTAACCATTTAAAAAGGTGAAAATTGTGAAATGGGAATTTAATGGAGAATAACTATGTGGTTAAAAAGGAGGCAGAAAAGATTGAAGGAATCATTATCAGGTACATCGGACAACCATTGTGAACGTCAAGTGGAACTTCATATATGCCCAACAACAAAATATATGCTTGGCAATAATCAATTGCCATTCATGTCATTTAAGAGATTCAAATACTCACATCCAAGACAAGATCCATGACTGTTGTGCCTTTATTGCTGGCTCCTTGAGACAAGGAGTCTATGATGATAGAGCGGATGAAATCAATAATGAACCTGCGAGCTGGGTGGCCTGTTAGGAATCCTAACAATGAGGAGGCAAGTGAAAAAAAAAGATTTCTGTAAACTCAGATTATTCCGAGCTGGTAAGCTTAAGCACAATAAGGTAAAGGCAATTTTTATTATGTCTATGCAGTTTTTCCATGTATCTTCAACAACAAAGATTTCAATTTCTAAAAGTATTTTTTGAAGTATTGAATCGTTTTCTAACTTGAAACATAATGTATACAGTAAAGGCAATTTTTATTGTATCTATGTAGTTTTTCCATTTCTTTTCAACAACAAAGATTTTAATTTCTAAAAGTATTTTTTGAAGTTATTGAATCTTTTTCTAACTTGAAACATAATGTAAGTCACACAATGATATAAAATCTTACCAGCACACTCCCTCTCTGTAATTTTGACTACCACTGCAGACTCACTTTCCGGGAAGGCCTGAAGGGAATTGGGGACAAAAAAAAATTTTTATACTTTTATTGCTGAGATTAAAACATTTTTTAATGAAGTATGTAGCTATTGATGAAATTTATATACATAAAAAAATTAATGCTTCAAAGGCAATTTTTCAATAATTTACAAATAGGGGGAACTCTACAGAATGAGCATCACTGGTCTATATGCAGGTAGAGAGTTTGAAACAGAAAGTAAATAGGCAGCTTTTTTAGCACAAGGCTTCTGTGAATTCAAATCTGCCATCATTTGTGCAGAGTAGCATGCTGTAAGATCATAAAGTAAAGCCTAAGAGATGACCCAGTTAACAGAATGATTTAGCGGTAACTTTACAAATTGCACCATTCTGAAAAAGAGCTGTGTTGAGATTTAGAGTTTAAATGCTAACTAGTGGGTTAGGTGAGGATACAGTTTTTAAAATCAACTGTTAAACAGTAAAACAATTGGCTCTTTTAAACTTAGATCTAGCTTTCAATGGCAATTATCTAGCAATGACCCAAGTCCAAGAAATTGCAGACACACCATTATGGCTGTTAGATGTAAAATACAAATTCCTCACATCCAATGCAAAAAAGTCGTATGTTAGAAACTTCAATTTGAGAAAATGCCTTTCAAACTAAGATTTTTTTCCCTTTTTTGCAGAGGTTTGGGGTTTGAGCCCTGGTTCTGCAGGTTGATGTTTAGTCCTTGAGAGAGGCTATTTACACACATTTCTTTGCCACACTCAGGCATTGAATGAGTACCTAGCTTTAGGCAATGAAAAATCTTGTGAGTATCCTAAAGTGAATCCCTAAAGTAGTTGCTCCTCTGTGAGTTTAGAAGGTAATTTTGTTGGTATTGGCCTGTCAGTGACCCCATATAACGCACTTAGATCATCAGTGGATTAGGCGCTGTATAAAACACCCGATATTAATTGGAGAAAAAAAAGGTATTTTTAAAAAATACACTTTTGGTAACCTTAGCTGTAAGACATCATTTGGGGATGCCTACCTTGTACTCCTCACTAGGAGTGGTCACATTACTACTGGACTCGCTACAGGGGAAAGGGAAGAGCGTCGCCACAAGACCAGCCAGGAAGTCCGGGCTGGTGGACACAGACTGAAACTCTGACATATTGTGGTAGAGAAACATCAAGAACTGGATCACTGTCACTGGGTATTGGTTTTGGTCTGCATCTTCACTGAGGGTCACATCATACTGGCACACAAAAAACAAAGTAAAGGAACCATGTGATATACAAGTTTGATAGGTCACTTTACTCATTTATGTCTCACTTTCCTGCTCCCTGAAAAGTATGAGCACCTAGGCGGCCTCCAGAATTAACGGCTAATCCAGGTCTAATACAGCAGTTGAGGGACGTTTTGACTATGATCAAAGTTTTAAAAAAAAAACAGGAAACGTTAGGGGATAAAAATAAACCTTTAGCACAAAAGGTGGCTTAAATACAAGTTCATTCAGATGATTTTGTGAAGCCATGTTTATCTAGGAGATAATAGGTAGTCAGTTTGTGTTGGATGCCACCTACCTACAAGATTATAAGTAGTCAGTACATAATGAGTTAATACACAGCCTCATTAAATGGCCCAAGAATAAAATTTTAGGTAAAATCAAGGGGATGGCATGTTGATTTCCCTGGCAATGCTAGTAGCATATAGTGGACTCTGCTTAGAGCCAACACCTTAAAGAAAACTCTACCTTAAAGTAAAAAAATTTCTTATCAGTCCCCTTTTGTATTTCTTTAAAATTTTGTGTTGATTAAAGTCAACTCTTCATTTAAGTGAAACATTTTTTTCCTGTCTCAAAAAGTTGACTCCATCAGGATTCCACTGTACATCAAAGGCACATGCTTTCAGCCCATGGTTGTAGGCAAGATGAATGAGTGCAAGTGTAATTGGCACTAAACAGATGGATGCTTTTCGCTTGATAGATTTAATTTTTCTATATATATATAATTATCTTTTTTTTCTCTGAGAGGGTGGCAAGTCAGGCATCCTTTACGACGTAACAACTAAATAAACAGTGTATGACAGTTGGGTTTCCATATACTAAATATATAAGGTTTGATTACTCCACCTGGTATTTTCTCACCTCATTAGTCATGTTTCTGATCATTGCAAGGAGCACCAGAGCTGCGTCTGGACACACGTCCATGCTGTCCTTGGTTATCAGATTCATGGGCTTGCTGGCAGCCACACCAAATATCACAGACCACACAGAGTCCACGTTAAAGTTCTGGCCAATCAGAGAGTCAAGGCACAAGTGATCTTTTTTTCTTTTTTACTAAAACTGACAATGGTTATTGTGAATTACATGAAAGGTGGAAAAACAAAAAACATATGAACATAATTGTCATATAAATAAACAATAGAAACTCTTTTTTTAAGCCATAAAAAGAGTACATTTAAATTTCAAAAAGGAAGGAGTGGGGGTTGGAATGTTATAATATGTCTTACACCCATCGTGAATGAGTCGGAAGTCGAAAATTCCTTTTTTTTTTTTTTTAGAAAACAACATTTAAATTTTTTTTCTTTTTCTCTGTATTTTAAATTTACAAAATCAATCTTTCTATAAAATTTTATTAATTTAATTAATCTTTTGACGTTTGGAAGCTTAGAAAAATGCGTTGTACAAAACAGTAACACATTTGAAGCGGAAAACTGAAACATATTAAGATCAACTAATACCGGGCGGTTTTACTGTTCTTTATTTTTGTTTTGTTTTTTAGAAGATAGACATGTATATTTCTATCAGCATTGGTTTGAAAGGAAGACGAAATGCTAAGCTAAACAAAAAAAAGTTCTTCAACAATTTTTTAAAAGCAATAAGAGAGCTGGAGTGGGGTAAGGAAGAAACTTCACAATGGTACTGGCCTAAATTTTTGTCTCAACTTGGTAAATATTTTTGCCCTCCTGCATTGAAACTGAGCATCCCTTTGTGAGGCATAATAGGAAAAACACAAATATTACGCAGCTTAAATAAAACTCTTAGAGCACTTTTGATACACAATTCCGCACTAATTGTAAGAATCTAGGTAGATATAGGTAAAAACCATTCTTTAGCGCAGTTGTCACTCTTACCTGGTCTGTGGTGGAAATGTTTCTCCCTTGCTGACCCAGCAGCAGCGCCATCAACAAGAAATAGATATCAGGCACCTCTGTGTGTCGGCCAAGCAACCACTGCAATGCCTGGAACCCTGGCACATGGCAAACTTCATGGCTGATCTCTTGCTCGTTGCCTCTGGACTGGGCGCCTACATTGAATCCTGACAGCAATGAGGAAAAGATGCACTTCAACTTTTTCTAAAACTTCCCTGTACGGACTTACAGATTCATTTTTTTTTACATTACACTTTATAAAAATAGCGAGTTTACAACATTGTCTTTGAAGAAATACTGGAAATGACCTAGTCATTGCATATCACATTAAAAGAAAATCATGGACAGAAGTTGTGCAGTAGTTATAATTGTTTTCATTAATTGATAAACACTAGTGATTACACAAAACCAGACAATTTTTAACGGATGAAGAAAACAAAAGAGAAAAAAGCCAGAAAAACCTAAGATTTGTAATCCCTTAAATTGGTATCTAGCCATATGGAAACTTATTCAAATGAGTAGGAACCTAAAAAAGCAATAAATGCCATACCAATAACTTCAATTTTCAAAATGAACACTATAAGAAATCATACTTTGATGTAGGTTTTAAAAAAAAAGAGTACCTAGCACGCCTGACATCTGCTTTTTCAGCACATTCTCCGTGTCCCCCATCCAACCACCGCCATAGCTGCCCTCTCGAAAACGGCGCATGTTATCAAGATTGCGAAACATGACAAGGAGAAGCCTTAAAGCCAGAATGACAGTCTCAGAATGAACATGACTCTGCAGAAACAGCATCAACCAATCGAATCCAAGTACGCGAATCAAATCTTCGCAAGCTCTGCAAGTAGAGAGAGGTTCATAGAGCAAATAAAATCATATGAGATTAATTTTGCATTAGGCTACAGCATAACAGAAGGAGAAGAAGAAGAAGAAGACGAGGACAAGGAGGAGGAGCAGAAGAAGAAGAGAAGGGGAAAAGGCAAAAAGAAATTAACGCTGAAAACAAAAAATGTTGCATACAAATGAAGACACCTAGAAACTAACATAACTGGTTTTTGAAAAATTTACAATATATAAAATCTCTTAAAACATTTTTTAAAACAAATTTGAGACATAAAAAACTAAAAATTGATACACTTCAAGATACCTGTAAAGATGTAATTAAAATACTTCGTCAAAAAAAAAGGCAACCTAATATAAGTAACTATCTTCTTTTCTGTGACATTTTTATTCTCACTAGTTTCCATCTCTTCAAATTTACTATTGAGTTTCATCAAAAAATAAAATGATGTGATTTTGTTGAAAAACTGGATCTTAGCAGAAAGAGACTTAATCAGTCACTCACTGTTGGTTAAGACTTGCTCCAGAGGGTTTGACAAGTTTATACACAACGTCTAGCAAAATGTTGCGCATTTGAATTGTGTGGATGACTTGCTCTTGAAACATTGCTCCTATAAAGCCAGAAGAAAAACAACAAAAATAATCAAGGAGAGTTAGGAAAGCCATCATTTATACTCTTTTACATAATGTTAAGTGCAATATTTTGAGAAAGGAGAAAGAAAGAGAAAAGTGGAAAAGTTTTAAAAGTGAAAAAAAAGGAATGAGTTTACATAATCATGGATATTCTTTTTTCTAACCAGGCGGCTAGATAAAACTTTCTGCCGTGTGCTAAGAAAATTTTCAATGCTGGTAAGTAGAGAGGGTCTATCTAGATCTACATCTAAAATTTGAAGAAGACCTGTACAAAATAATCTAGACTTTCAGTAGGGATATACGTAAAGAAACTAGATCTAGGTCCAGATCTTGAATTTTTGTAAACATTAAAAAACTTGCTTTATCAAGCACATACAGCATACATACACAATGCACTCGACCAGAGGGGTAGCAGGACGTACGGCATACTTACACTGAGCAGTTAAGTAGTTAAGACTTCTTTATCTACAATTCACTAAAACTGAGACTATGTTTAGGAGCCCCTTACCACTACTGCTCTCTCCAAGTGCAGAGCTATTAGGTTTGAGGTTTTTAAACTCAGGACTTTTTTCTGTTAAACTTCCAGTTGGCAATGTAGAAACAAGGAATTGGCCAAATCTGTAGATACAATAGAAAATTTAGTAAGATTGTTTGCTCATGTTAGATGTCATGATAGCATTGCTCACTTCATACCTGCTT